>JASDQU011310823.1:14810-29228 GCA_032191745.1 Picea mariana | reverse complement strand
CTTTTCTGTATTGGTTGAGTTATCTCTTGAACATTGTATAAGCTATTTATGATAAGGAAGTTTTTGTTGGGTTTTCTTCCCCTAGAGGGTTTCCCAAGATAAATGTTGTGTCTCTTGTGGATGTGTATTTCTCAGTGATCGTGTTCTTATTATGCTCTTATCTTATGAAATGCAAAGAACTATAATAATAGCATAAACATTAACATGTTAACCCATCGAACATGGATAATCATCCCAATTTGGGGGGAAGATACTCACTTATTTATTATAAATTGGTAGAATATAATTCCCTTGTCACTGGTAGGAGGAAAAGTGCACCCACCCACCCATTTATTGCCTACTTCTATTGCAAAAATACTACTATTAGTTTCCTCTCCCATAAATTAATAGAAAGTCACATTTCCATTTCACGAGGTAGGGTATTTATGAGAGGGGATTTACAAGAATGTATCATATCATCCCTGAAATACATACACAAAAGGTTAAATTTTAAGTTTAACTAAGTAACTAAGTTGTTCCCATATTAATCATTGTTTCCTTTGGTATTCCTCGTAGCAAGGGTTAAAGCAGTTATATAGTTATTTCAATCTTGTTGTATATTGCATTCCAAGCCTAACGTTATTCATAGGGCATTGTATATAATATTTCAACCATGTTGTATATCATATTTCAAGCGTGATGTTATTCATATTCCAATGTATATTATATTTCAATCTTGTTGTATGTTGATGTTATTAATATTTATTTGCTAGGGAAGGGAATGTATGGGAATAACCTAATACTTGCATATCTATGTTTTCCTTTCTTATTTCCTTGTTTTTATGGTGAATATAGTGTAAGGATCTTTCAACCACCCAATTATTTATGTAATTATGGTGTCTCACTATCATTATGCTCTTTTTTGGAGTTTGGAGTTCCAAGTTTGGGTCAATATTGATTGTTGAACCGAAACAAAGAAAACAAGTCGACTTTCTCCTCTCAACACTAGCTATAAATATTTTCATACATGAAGTTATTGTCTGAACCACTAACTATATCACCAACAATATATATATTAATTTATATTAGCATGGTAATTGCAACATTTATCTATTATTTGCTTTCCATATTACTTTGTTACTTCAAGAATAAGTTTGTTTTTCCAAACAATGCACTTTTAGTTACCATGAATTAAGCACAAAATTTGACACGTGTTTCCCATTATCAATTTTGATGTGTGGGTGTTTCTTCCAATTTATCCAAATGGTCTAATAAATTTTGATGTGTGGGTGTTTCTTTCAATTTATCCAAATGGTCTAATAAGTTGATTGTTAAAAACAAAGCTTATAACCACTAACTATATCACCAACAAAATATATATTAATTTATATTAGCATGGTAATTGCAACATTTATCTATTATTTGCTTTCCATATTACTTTGTTACTTCAAGAATAAGTTTGTTTTCCCAAACAATGCACTTTTAGTTCCATGAATTAAGCACAAAATTTGACACGTGTTCCCCATTATCAATTTTGATGTATGGGTGTTTCTTCCAATTTATCCAAATGGTCTGCACTTTTAGTTCCCATGAATTAAGCACAAAATTTGACACGTGTTCCCCATTATCAATTTTGATGTATGGGTGTTTCTTCCAATTTATCCAAATGGTCTAATAAGTTGATTGTTAAAAACAAAGCTTATAAATCATCCCTTGCAGAACACTCACATAACACTTCCTACTACATTTGTATAGAAAATGCAAATCTTGTCATGAAGGAAGAACATTATTTAAAGAGGAGGGTCCTTTCCATAGTTTCACCATAGTTGTGGTTGATTATGTTGTTGGCCCACTATGACGATTAGGGTTTTACACAAGGCATTTTCTAATCCCTTATTCTTCGTTTTAGGTTTACTAGCAGGTGACTCGAGAAATTTAGGGGGATCCACTGGCACATTATACCTCAGGAAACTAAATTGGGTGTTACCCTACATGAAGTTTTCTCCGAGGTGGGGTTCATTATGTGCTTATAGGAAATAGGCTTATTGGAACAATCATAGGGGACCCCTTTGAGGCCCTCCTAGGGACTATACAGGTTCAATATTTCCATATGGTATTAGGTTTTGTTGGGTCAAAAGTGTTTTCTTGCATGCCAATCCTCAATAAATATCATCACCTTCTTCCTGAGGCCTCCTTCAATGTGGAAGAAACAAGGTCCAAGGAAGGGAAAACTCACTACCACATGGGTCTAAAAATCCCTAACCACCTAGCCAAATAACACTTCATTTTAAGCTCCATGGGGTCTTCCCCAAATTGAAAGAGGGGCAAATCTACCAAAATACCCTAGGTGGAATTGGCGTTGCAACTAAAAGATGCATAAAGACCCAATGTACCTCACTTGGGATGGAGAGGGAAAGGGATAATTTAACTCCCCACAAAGATAAGGTAAGGTTATAATTAGTGTTGGAGAGACTAAGAAAGATATCGAGGAAAGAAGTACTTCAGTGAGAAGGTAAGGTTATTATCAATACTGGAAAGAGTGAGAAAGATATCAAGGAAATAAGTACTTTGATAAAGTTACAATCAATATTGGGAAGACTAATACCTTCAAATTTAACATGGACGTTACTAAGAAATCATTATAGTTATTAGTTTCTCGTTGGGAGCTACTTTCTTATTTACACCTTAATTCCTTATAAGTGTCGACATGGCTTAGTGTTTCTTCAACAATCTTCATATTTACCTCCTTAACATTGTCGTTATCAAACTTTTGTAATTGGTATATTATCATATAACCAAGAGCTATTATTTCATTTAAAAAATAATGTTTTAAACTCATCAACACAACCTCATGTTTGTTAAAACATATTATCATTTACCTCCTTCACATTGTTGTTATCTTTTGGCCTTTATTGGGGTTGCTAGCCATGCTATTTAAATGTAGCCTAAAATGTTTCTTACCCTCAATTCAATGTTTCTTGCCTTAGAAATCAAGGAGCCATTAACCATAACACTGATATTGAGGTCATTAGCTGAAGCCTCTCAAGCCATAATATGAATTTAACCCATCAAAATCACATCAAAATAATCAATTTTCGATATTTGTAAATCGAAAAATAAAAAAATTTTAAACAAAGAAAAATAACAAAATCATAATTACATATATAGAAAAGTGATTAATTCATTGTTAAGCGCTACTTTCTCATTTACACATTAATTCCTTAACCTTACCAACATTTTTTTTTCCACAAGAAATTCCACTTTATATTCATAGAGATTATAAATTATTGTTCATTACATGATGACATTTTCCAGAAAACTTCATATGAGAGCTGAGAAGATTCTCAAAACCGGTAGATACAACTACCCAGCAAAATATGTCTACATAGACCAACCTATCTTGTAACCTCAATACAAGACTGCCAATTAACTATTGTGCCTATAACCGAATAGACTTCCAACACAAAGAAAAACTCGAAACTGACACAAGCTAGAATAGATCTATAAACATATGAGGTCCTTCGTGTTCCCCCACACATTGAAAATATTCTATTTTTCCAAGGGGTCTAAGAAGTGCCTTCTTAGACAGGATATCCGCAACAAAATGTTCTTCCCGATACACATGTCTAAAGGAGATAGAACGGAAAAGATTTTTGAGATCAGAGATCCTGTCCTTCCAGCATTCCAAGGTAATGACCTGAAGATGATCCTTGCCGCTTAGCCAATCGATAATGATCTTTGAGTCGCCCTGCACAAAAAACTCTGAAATGTCGAGCCTGATATCTAGAGTGAGAAGTGCCCAAGCTCCGAGTAGCTCCACTCTAGTATTGGTTCCCGGACTGCAATTGAAATACCATTTGAAAATTATGTTCTCATTTATCCGGATGACCCCATCAGCTCCACTATTAAGACCAGATGCACATGCTGCCCCATCAAACCCTCCTGCCAAGCTCCTGACCTCATGGTTCTTTGAAAAGATCCTTACCTGCTTATTTCTTTTTTTCGTCTTGTGTTCTCTCAAGGTAGATAATGACATGATGACCACCTTATGCACTGATGGCTTCCCATTCTCAAAGATCGCATGATTCCTTTCCAGCCATATGTTTCAACATATGTAGGCCAGGAGGTTAGGGTAGCTAGTATTCAGTTTTTTCCAATTCATATAACACTCAAGAATAGTATTACCCGACCACAGACCCAACAGGTTTAAGGTCTGTTTTACTCTAATCCAAACATCAATGGAGAATGGACACTCCACAAACAAATGGTACACCGATTCCGATGCCTTCATGCACATAGAACAGAAGCTCAGGCCTATGAAACCCCTACGCTGGAGATTATCCCATGTGAACACTTTATTTTCCACCAACAGCCAGAAAAACAATTTTAATTTTAGAGGACAATCCCAAGCCCAAAGCGCCTTACACGACCCTCCAACATAGCTTAGTGTTTATTCACAAAAATGAATATTTAACTCCTTAACATCTTCGATATATCAATTTTGTAATTGGTATCTATGAGTATTGTATAGTTGGAGATCCTTTGTAATGGACAAATACCTTACTTTACATTGTCAATATAGCTTATTGTTTATTCAAACAGAGTCAAATTAACTTACTAAATATCATCATTATATAACTTTTGTAATTGGTGTTTATGAGTAAATTATCGCCAGGATCCACTTTGTCATTTACAAATGCTTGCCTCCACATAGTTGATCTAGCTTTGTGTTTTTCAAATGTATTGAAAGGTACTTCCTTAACATCATCGCTATCTAGCTTTTTGCATTGTCATTATTAAGGTCGGGAAGCATGATGTATTCCATTCTTTGTGAACCGGTTCAAATCTGGTTGACCTTTGAGAACCTTTTTGCCTTGTCCATCCATGAGCGTTAAGTCACATTACCCCCATCATTTTGGACTCAACTCCCATCACTGCTTTTAACCTTCCCTCGTGCCAAAACGTTCATGTCTTTTCCCCATACCTGCGGTTTACGCTGCTTCCCTACCTGATGTTTGCTCCTATCGTAACCACTCTTAGATCTACCCTTGGGGACAACAAACCCTACGAAAGGGATTAACACTGTTATAATGGGGAGGACCTAGGAACTTTGTCTTTTTTATATTCAATATTGTGGGGAAATTCTCCCCCACATGGAGGTATTTAATCGTTGCTTCACTTTATTTGAAGTTGAAAGTATCATGGATGCTCTAGGTAAGTAAGCAAGTAAAAAAACACTTATTTTTTTTAATCTATTTAAAAGAAAGCATGATTTCATTCCAGACTTTAAAAGTTCAGATTCAAACATGTTTTTTCAAGTATGCGAAGGGAACAATTAAGATATCTGAATGAAGAGGGTGAAATTTTATATCCATCGAGCTTACTAGGGTTGAAGACAAGTTGCTCTCTTGGGGATCTCCCCCAAAGGAATCCATGCATGGAGCTTGGCGAGTTCCTAAAAAGTGAACTTGGTGGTGGTTGAACAACAACTTCAACACACTTGGGTTGAACCAACAATTCCCAACTCTTCTAATTTGCTAGGGTTGGAAAGGCTATATCTATATTTACAAAAAAAGAAATCACTTTCCTACCTCGTACAATGTGGACAACCAAGGGTAGGGGAAATTGCAAGTGTTGGTATGGTTGGGGCACAATCTAGTTAACCCCAGATAGATTAGGGGATTTACAACTACTTATACTAAGAGTTTAACATAATCCCATAAAACCTAGTTATGTAGCTCATATTGTAGTCTTAGACAGTTTATTTCGCCCCTCTTAGGCTCAATAAATTTGTAGGGGTTGATAATGACCTAGATCTTTGGGTGTTGTATGATGCATCCACCGCCATATATAATGAGAAATGGGAGACTAAAGCACTGGATAGACAAATGACTAATCTTGAATGGGGAGATCAAAGACAACTTGTGTTATTAAAGAATTGGAACATCCCAGTGATCCTACAAGGGGTTGGTGTCAATGTTTCGATAGCTTTTAGTTGCACATTCTAACTATCCATGTTGGTCATCGTGAAATGGAACAATTAGTGCCTTGTTGGAAACTCACCATGAAGCAGGTTGTTATCACAATCTTCAATGTTGTGCTTAGGTGCCATGTTTTTTTATGGAAGTTTTGAGCGTGGAAAGAAGAAGAAGAGGAGCTAGTGCATTCATTTCTTGTATCACTTATTCTTCCTTTCTAATTCAAATACTAATTATAACAGTGCACTTGATCTCCTCATGTTAATACTAATGTTTGAAATATATATATGATTTGAGAATAATCTTAATTTAGGAAAAGTTATGAATATATAATAAGGTTTTATGCTCATTAAAATTAAAATTAAAATTATTTTGATCACACATTTTAATTGCAAGCCAATAAACTTTCAAATATTATAATTTAAATATCAATCATGATTATATTTAATCAAAAAATCTATTCTTTCTATAAATTTAAATTTTCTTAAAAGTGGAAAAAATCCCATTAATATATAAATAATTTATTTATTTTACCATATTATCTATATAGTGAGTTTTTTTTCATATAATTAATTTAATTTATTAAAATAGTTTATCAAGGAGTCATAATTATTGTTTATGTAATATTGTAAATTTTTAAAATTGGTTAAAATCTTTGTAAATATTTTTTTATAATTATTGTTAATATAATATTGTAAATTTTTTAAATCTCAATATTATATGGTTAAAATCTTTGTAAATAAATTTTTATTGATATGTTTTAAAGATTAAAATAATTAAAATCTTTGTAAATATTTTTTTTTATTGATATGTTTTAAAGATTAAAATCCTTAAAATCTTTTTTATAAATATTTTTTTATTGATATGTTTTAAAGATTAAAATAGTTAAAATCTTTGTAAATATTTTTTTTTATTGATATGTTTTAAAGATTAAAATCATTAAAATCTTTGTAAATATTTTTTTTATTGATGTTTTAAAGATTAAAATCTTTGTAAATATTTTGTATAGTGATATGTTTTAAAGATTAAAATCTTTGTAAATATTTTATAGTGATATATTCTAAATTATAAATATCAATTTTATTATAATAATAATAATCTATTTTTAAAGTCATAAAAAGCAAATCGATGTATGAGACCCCTTCTTTATAAAACAAGAAATATTCTTCCCATAAAATTTGACTCAAATCTATAAAAATATACATACCTTATAATTTAAACTTTACACAATTTTAAAAAATCTAAATTTTAATAATTAATTATACATTAATTATTAAATATAAAACAACTTGAAAGTAACTTAACAATGTAATTTATTCTATATAATTATTATAAAATAAATGTTATAATTTTTTTATTTTCCAATGATTCTTACAAAACGTTGACTACAGATATTATGAGTCAGGGATGAGAATCCTTATCATAATAGGTCATCGTGATTCTCGATCCGTCCCTTTCACGTGGCAATTATTGACCCCCTTAACACATGAAGAGGCATATGTTTTTGTACTTAATCAATTTAAACGTATTAACAATTAACAATGTTTTACCCTTCACTAAACACTATTAGATAGTCAATTTCAATGACCAGTGTGTCCTTTTTATTAAAAGGATAGACAGGGAATTTATTCTTATAAAATGAGAACAATTACAAAAAAGAGAATCTCAATTCAAGAAGCCAAGTACATGTCAGCATGTGATACACAGTCAGCAATTTAAAGGTTTGGTATCTCATCAGCGAATCAATTCTAAAATGTGTTTCACTTTCCCACTTAAACATTACGTTGAAGTGATTATTATTATTTTTATTTTTTTTCGTATCATTATTCACGCTGAGTTGTAATAATGCATACAACTCACTTCTCTGACTATAATAACAACCACTCACAAAACGTGACATCGAAATCCAACAATGTTAAATACAAAAATCTCAATTGCGTTGAAATTCCAATTGAGTTGGGAGAAGGTTACATCGCCCTACCAAAGAAGGCACCAAATCTGGCTCCTATGGTTAGTGACCCTACCCTGGCTGCCTATGCTTCCACATATGGCTAGAGTTTGTAATTTAAAAACTTCTTATAAGAGAGACTGAGAATCTATATAACGGCTTCAGTTGAAGGAGGCAGATACGATTCTCCTCAAGTTCATCCACCCCTGAAAGCGGAGCAATAATGCTTTGACATTACGCTGCCCAAGAAATCGCCTGGCGGAGGAGCGACGGGATCACGCGAAGAATTTGGCGGAAATTTTCAGCCCGGCCAGGTAATTTCTAGCGGTTTCTTCTGTCTCTCTTTCGCTGGTGGAAACGATAATTTCAGCTCGATTTGGGAGATTTAAGTCTGATCTGCTGAATATGTGGAGTTTGGGAATTTCCCTTGTTCTCTGTGTCATTTTTTCCCTTTTATTTTTCCTCAAGAGTTGAAACTGTGAATACTGTTTTTTTAATAATTTTTGAGCCCCTGTATAAGCTAAATGTAGTGAAGATTTGTTTTTCCAATGCTCAAAAAGCTCTTTAAGGGAGTTGTTTGGATGCATTTTTGGGGAATTAATGGTGTTAAATTGTCTAGATTATTTTGAAGAGACCTTTGCTATAATATACAAATTCTGTTTAACGGTCTCCTTTGCAGAAGAGCTGTGTAAATGAAGATCTGGTTATTTTCATGGGATTTCTGGTTTTTACTGTGTGAAATATTTTTCAGCCAACGCGTTTCGATGGAAACACTTGCCTTGTCATCAGGGTTACTGATCTGGTTATATTTTTTTTTAATTCTGCGGTGTGAATTTCTCAAAAAAATTTGGGTTGAAACCAATTCTCTTCCGTTGATTGCTTTCAACCCCCCAAAAATTGAGAAATTCACACTGCAGAATTCTGCGAAAAATATAGTACATATAAAGCCATATTACATTAATTTAGCCTTCTCACCGCCTAGGCAAGCAAGTAGGGCAAGAGCATGAGATGTAGCTCCTAATAGCTATGCTGAGCATTGAATAGCTATAGAATCTAGAGTCCAGAACATATGGACTTTAGTTATTTTTCTTTCGTCAAATCTTGTGAAGTCAATAATATTCGATTTGTATAGAGGTATTATATGAAGGCTTCATTTTTCATGCTGCAGAGTGAGTTGCACCGAGTTTAGGGTCTTTGTGGAAAATTTCACTATTTCTTCAGTAGATCCGTTTTTATATCTGGGGATTTTGAATTTAATACTCCTGTGTGGACATTGAGAGGGCTATTTTTTAGTTGCCGGGCTTTATTTCAAGGTGTGTATTATGCAGTAATTGCTGCATTTCTAAGATTATGTTTTGATTGTTAGTCTGTAAGCTGCCCTTGTGAGGTAACGGTTGCATTTCTCAAAGCACCTTTCTGGTTCATTCTCTTTGATAAATTAGCAAGGGCTCAATTTTAATACCAGACATATATTGTAGGTTCTGCTCAAATCTGAAAATTATCCCAACCCTCTGCCAAGGCTTTTGAAACTTTGAAGGTTTATCAACAATGGGAGGCTGTTCACCTTTTGTGATCGAAGCGGATGAGGTTCAGCGTTTGTGTAAAGAAGCAGGTCTGTCAGAAATACAGTATCTTGCAACATTGGTAAAGCCTACTCAACTTCTAGCAAGGGCTCCCATCTCCAAATTTTATGTTGGAGCTGTCGGCCTTGGAGCAAGCGGACGCATCTTCAAGGGAGTAAATTTGGAATTTGAAGGTCTTCCTCTGAATCATTCTGTTCATGCCGAGCAGTTTCTGGTAGCTAATGCAGCACAACACGGAGAGCTCCAGCTTAGATTCATTGCAGTCTCAGCAGCCCCATGTGGGCATTGCAGGCAATTTTTGCAAGAACTGTGGGGTGTACCTGAGATTAACATATTGATAGCTGATGAACATGCCGAAACCCGGTCTCTATTGTATTTCCTTCCCCACAGATTTGGTCCAGATGATTTGGAGGAAAGCACCCCTCTGGTTTTTGAACCTCACTTCAATGGCTTGGCTTTTTGGTCTATGAATTCTCCTGAATTGAATAGTAAGTTGAACTTGTGTAATGGTGATCAAGATGTAAAGGAAGATGCATTGAACTTTTGTAATCGTGATGGAGATGTAAAGGAAGATACCTTTGACTTGTGTAATGGTGATGGAGATCTAAAGGAGGAAAGTATCCACAACTTTTCGGACTCTGAGGATTTGTATCAACTCAGGGTAGCAGCTCTTAAAGCTGCAAACTCGTCACATGCTCCATATAGTAAGTGTCCTTCTGGAATCGCTCTGATGACTACAAAAGGGAAAATTTGTACAGGATTTTATATTGAATCTGCAGCATTCAACCCCAGCCTCTCTCCCTTGCAAGCGGCTATCGTTGCATTTATTTGTCAGGATGGAGGAAACTATGAAGATATTGTTCATGCTGTCCTTGTGGAGAAGAAAGGAGCTGTTGTTCAACAAGGTGATACCATTAAACTTGCTCTGCAGAAAATCTCTCCCAAATGCTCCTTTCATCTGTTCAATTGTTACATAAAATGATCTGATCACTCTTAGTCATTTCCATTTAAGATCAATCAATGGTTCCAAGATGGTTTGCCATGCCTTGTGTAAGACATCATAAGATTAGGCATGGCAACCCATTTGTATTATTCTATAAATCTTCTGAGACATTTCTGTCCCAATATGTAATCAGTAGCTAACGTTACCATATGCCACAATTGGAATATACATCTCTCATCTGTCTACTTGTCTCCGTTATATTAAAACTCTGTCAAAAACACTTTCAAGTGATAATGGACTCGTTAGTCAGACTAGATCAGAAATTGTTAGTATAATGTTTACAAGCCCATTTGAGGAGAACTTATGAGAGCTCAAGAAAGCAAGGTCTTTTTTCAAATATCTTCATTAATTAAGAGCACAATGGACCTTTCAATCATTAATAGTTTCGCAACTCAAATAAATCGATCATATATACATGGCAGTATGCTTCTCAAATTCCCTGTTTGAAGAGGACAAATTGAACTGATGCTTCAAATCATAAACTTCTCAATGTGGTATTATTAATTATGTCATCTAGATCTCATTTTCTGATACATAGATGCATATAGGCTATGGAGATCATATTTTATGATACACATATACATTTAGACTGTAGAAAACATGAATTGCAAATGTGTATGGGAAAGCAAAGATTGTTTTCTTTCCAAACAGAACACAGTATGCATTTAGGCCTAAAATCTTTATTTGGATAAAAATCAAAATCTATGGTATCAATGGAATGAATCTGTTTGAATAATGATTTATATCCTATAAGGTTCTTGTCACTTGATAATCTCAACAATGGTCTAAGAGTTCTGATATGGACTAATACTGGTTCAACATATATTATTGCATCCTTTCGTTGAATAAATATTCAAGTCTTTGATGAGTTTTGATAAATATTCAAGTCTGTGATGAGTTTTGATAAATATTCAAGGCTGAGATTACATGCGTTTTATACCCACAAACGAGTTTATCCAAATTGAAACAAGCAAGCATCAATAAGGAATTGGATAATACATTTCTTACTTCCATTAGTGTTTCAAATCTGCCCTTTCTGGCACTTTCTGGGTGTAGAATTCACAATTTATTCAACAAATTATGGAAGAAGTTACCACTTGAAAACATCTATTGATAGAGAGGCGTTTTAAAGAATCCACCCAATACACCATATGGTGACTTTGTTATCTGGTGATTATACACCATTCAACCTATGATTTCTTGTATTGTTTACTGTTGAATCCTTGCAGCTACACCATTTGTTTCTTGAAAATCATTTGAGTTAAAACTTTAACAAGGTGTACATTTTAAGTGGTAAGTGTTCTCTTTCTTTATCTGAACAAAGCATTAAACAGAACTTGTGTTGTTGAAGATTGATTCTTTGGAAATTCCCCATTTGCTTTTTACAATAGATTTTCTATCAAAAAAATTTATGACGGTGTGCAATTGCAGGTTACATTGTTTTTTTGAATTACATGAGGAAAGCATTGAGAGAAATGACATGTACCTCTAAAGATCAAAGTAATACTTTCATAGATCCTAATGTTTATGTAATTTTCATAGTAAATAAAGAAAATATTTGAATTCTGTGGATACAGTCTCAAAGTCTTTTAGAACCAAGCATTCTTGAGCCTTTTGCCTAGTGAATAAACATTTGATTCAGTTGTTACTTTGCATGAAAATCTATATATAAAGATTCATTGGCAGTAATGTTTCTAGCCACGTGGATTGAATGTTGGATAGTTAGATTTGCTCTTTGACTCTTAAACTACTTGTCTCAATATGTAGATGTTATATGAAATCATTTTTTCATGGTGAAATTTATTGGAGAGAGTTTCTTCCATTGATCTAACAGTGGTAAGCATATCGCTTACTCTCAGTGTTCATTTACATTTGCGAGTTTAACTCTTTTTGATTGATTGGTATATTCTTCTTTCGCGATGTCGAGTGGCTTTCTTACATACCAATCTAGAAGATCCCGTGGAGCTTGTTTTAAATGAATGACGACTTAGAATCCTAAGAATATATAATAAGTTGATTTCAATTGTGTTATAGGATGGTTACATAGAGATTTAGTAATTATATGTTGCAAAGTAAGGTATCTAAAACATTTTTAATAGACAAATTTCACCATTCTATAGTGTGTTTTTTTCATTTTTCACAATGTTAGTTAAGATTTTACATTAAAATAGTTGCGGTGAAAGCGTAGGGTTTACAAAATGGTAAGTAGGACTAGTAAATCTTACCTAAGAGTTTTCTCTTACATATAACCATCCAAAAAATTCTTAAACTTGTTTGTCCAGTGCCACTTAGAAGCAGCTCCATAGGTGTATCATCTCACATATTGACCTAATAACAACACAAAATGACAAAACATGCTCTGAAATTGAAAGAAAAAGCTAGAGATTGAAATGACTAGAACAAGCTTTAGTGTTTAGCTCTTCTTGTGTCGTCGGGTCTTGTGTTGTTGGGCATTCAATTGCCAATGCCAAGGTCAGTGGTGCTACTTGTAATCCCAAATGGGGCTCCAACAAATGCAACGAAGTAATTTACAGAGGCTCCCACATGGTGTGCGGAATGAATAACAATATGGTCCATGGAGGTTCCGGGTAAGCTAGAGGAGGAAAAATCCACAAAAATATCCAAAGAGTTGGGTGAAGGAGACACCATGATTGTAAGAGGAAGGTTGAGGTGGGCCACCATGTGCCCTACTAGAGATTGTAGTGATGTGATAGTGGAGGCCATCTCTACTTGTTTCCATCTATAAATTATAATGAGGGCATGAGATTTTGCCTCCCACTCCCTCAGACTTAGAATGTGCTCCCTTGTTTCAATAACACATTGGTTCTAAACCCTATTGTTCCCCTGAAGTTGTCACTCAAACCCTTCTTTCTAATGATTCTACTACATAGCCAAATTGGTGACATTACCATTTGTTTCAATCACATCTTTCTCACATTGCTTTCATCATGTTTATAGGTCCTTAAGATCACAAAGAATGCAACAACGGTTGCAATAATGACAATGTGCCATGGTTGCACCCTCATAAAGACTCAAATTGACCATAACTAGGCAGTGCAACATTGGAGAAACTTCTAGACTTGTCCTTTTCTTGCAAACAATACTCTCTTCTTGAGAGAAGTCTAGTATTAAACCATCAATTTACCAGTTCACCCCACATGTAGGAGCAACCTTTGYCATTGTACAATTCATCATCGYYGATGCCAATTGCTTGACTTCATTMTCGCCACTCTCATGCAAAGACGAGTGTTGAGAGTAGGATCACCCTCCTTGTTACTAGGATGCCTCATGGGAGGGTACACATGGTGCTTTGTAATGCACCCCTCTTTTGCGCTTAGACACCTCTATTAAAGAATAGCCCCCACATTCATTTGCCTATCTTTGCCTCAGAGTTGAGGTTGCAAAGAACATGATAAAATCTATTGTATCAAATTTCTCCCTTGCAAAGATAGCCTATTGATAGAGTCTAGGAAGAGAAAGGTCGGTTGGGAGAGTTCAATGATAGAGGGTGCTTATAATTGTCATGGATTCACCAATCACAATGGCCTTATGGGCTCTTTTATCTGAGAGTGATGGGGCCTTACAGAACAAGGAGCAGTTTCAACGCATTATTCATGGAATTGTAAAGCCCCCCAGCATATTCATAGTCTGTTCTTCCATCAAGGTCATAAATGATCTCCCCCACACCCCCGCCCCTACCATTTTGGTGCGTTATTTCTGCACAATAATGGGTATTTGATTATATAGAGTATTTTATGCATAATAACAGACTTGTGATGCATTCTCACTTTCCAAGTTTCTACCATGGAATTATAAGAAGGATGCCAATCTCTTGTTTTATCATATTTTCCCATCCTTTCATTTTATCATCATTTGCCATTTCTCATCATATCATAGTGTTACTTTATGTTATAAAGTTAATATTTA
>JASDQU011310822.1:27765-43898 GCA_032191745.1 Picea mariana | reverse complement strand
TGAAGAAGAGAGAGAATACAAAAGCCACAAAATAGGATTCCAAGGAAGAAAAAGTCCCAAAGACCAAAAATAAGGATGAAGTATTATTGAGTGCCACATGTTCAGGGGGAGCAACCCCAAAGAAGAGAGTTACCTTTTTCCATTAAACTCAGGGGGAGAATCCCTACCCTTTTCCATTAATGTCAAAGGGGGAGATAAATTGGGATCATGATGATAGGGGGAGCATGAGTGTTGCCATCAATGACAAAGGGGGAGATTGTTGGAACATTGGTTGTTGTCATTGATGTCAACCCTAGTCATTGGTTTTGGACCGAAAGATTGATGAAGGTATTTGAACATGAAGGAAAATGTACATGCAGAAACAAAACTCATGGATGGATAGTATACATCATGTTGTTTTTGGTGGTAGGTGACACGTCACGTGGATCCTCATGGTTGAGGAGAAATGAATTTTTGAAGATGACAAAGTGAATTGAAGAAGGAAGTACATGTAGGGCCTGAAGATAATTAAAGAAAAGAATTACAAAATAAGAAAGTGTTAGGTAGGCCCTAATGTTAAAAGGAAGTGACATAAATGGTATAAATACATATCATTATACATTCATTTGATACACAAGTCGAATTTTAGAGGAAATTAGAAGTAAAGAAGGTCAGATTTCAAGGGAGGATGAAGTCTCTTGGTGATGTGTTCTAAGGTATGTTATTTACAGGTCATCTTACCATTTTCTCTATAAAAAATTTTATAGAACGATTCATATGGTGAAATTTCTATGGTATTGAGAAGACATATCAAGGTACTTGTGGTAAAAAATTCAGCTCTGTGTTCACTATAACTTTGGAGATACACTCTGTGGAAGATAGGGTTTTTTACTAGTCCTGAAGCTATTCAATAAACAGGTGTTCTGGGTAAAATAGTCATAACATCTTAATAGAGAATCCAAATGAAGTGGGTCCAATTTCATTGGAAATATTAAAGAATTTGGTTTCTTGTGTGCAAGTTTTAGAATCTGATGTTAAAAATTGAGCACGGGGCATTTTGCACAAGTTCTCTCTCCTGAATAAACCAGAATTGAATAAAGTCTACCATTCTTTCTATAAGTTATTTCAAGGGAGGATTCAAGGAGTGAAACTTGGAGGAGTTTCAGAGAATACATTGAGTAATATTATCTACAGTATCAAAGTATTCCAAGAATTTAAGAATTACATAAGTTGAAGAAGTCTCAGGAAGCATTATCAGGCTCTATGTGATGGTTGGTTGATGGTGATGATTTAATGTAAAGTTGTATTATCTCCCATATATTCTTGGGTGGAAGGAAGGGGCAAGGATGGAGAGGTTAAACCTCTCTTGATATTGGAGGATTGTATCTTCGTCTTGTAGGTTTATCCCTCCCTTTCTATTTGGAAGTTGTATCTACCGTTGGAAGTCATTACATCCCTTGAACAATAACTATTGATTATTTCTCATATATTGTGCATGGTGTATTCTGGTGTATTGGTGTAACTCTTATACTGTTGTTCATTGCTCAGTGGATATAATTGAATGGTTTAAGTATACGTTGAAAAGGTTTTTAAATTGTACTTGATATTGATTCACCCCCCTCTCAGTATCAACATCTTGGTCATATATAGATAAGATAAAGTGAATTTTGTACAATTCATGTCTGTCGATCTGGGCGGGGAACATGTGTCAAACGATCCCCATAATCGGATATTTCGTACTCAAGGGGGGAGAAAGCAGTGCTAAGTAAATAAATCCAAAATACTCGAATCCCATATGGATCATTGATCGAAGTGGACATGTTTCGAAAAATCTAACACTCCAAAAGGTTTGTGGTGTTATGCATTTAAGAACGCCCGAAGCCTAGAGTCCCGAAGTAAATCTCAGTCGTCTAAATCAAAAGGACATGTGGCACCAGATTTCTCACTTAGGGGAGTTAACACTCTGGAAGGTTTGCGAGGTTAAGCGTCTCGGAACGCCTGAATCCTGGAGTTCTGAAGTAAATCCCAACCATCCAAATCGAAAGGACACGTGGCAGGAGATCCTCCACTTCAGGGATAACCACTTCATTAGAAATCATGATGTGTGAAGTGAGAACTCACGAAGCCCAGATTTCTGAAGTAAATCTTCACAGTTCAAATCAGGAGGACACGCGGTAGGAGTTCCTATACTTCGGAGACTTGGCATCCAAAGAGTTTGTGCTCCCTTTTCTGTCTATTTAGCCCCTTCCCTGCTATATTTGGTCATTTTCTTAGTTTATCCATCTTCCGAACTGATTTATCGTTCCACTAGATTTTGAGGTCAAGCTTCCCTGCAACTTTTTGTGGTGCAAAAAATTATCCTATCTGTAACAAGAGAAATTTGTAAGATCTTCGCTGAATAAAACTGTTAATTGTAAATAGTAAAATAATTTTGAAATTCAAAGAGCTTGTATAGATCTGTTTATAGAGAGATTATTAAAAAAATCTGATGAAATTTGTTACATGGAAAATCACAGTAATTATTCAAATTGTTAACTTTAGCCAATAAAAAACGTCATTAACAATGTAAGAGGGAATAAATCTAAATCTCAAAAAGGATCAAAATTATACATGTTCTAACAGGAACCTTGAGCCCAAATAGGCTCGAGAACTGGATCTAACTCTATGCGGGAGCTAAATCGGGGTCGATCGAAGCTTGCTGGACAATCTTGTACACAACTTATGTCGCAAACAAGGGCATGTTCATGCCAAAATTCCCTGTCCCTTCCATCGAGGCCGATGGGGAAGGAAGAGTCCACGGATTGTGAAAATAAGTCGTTCAAAATGACGACATTTGAAAATTTTCAAACCTAGGTTGGTCAGGGGAAGCCGATATGAGTTTGACATTGCTAGAAGGAGGCGGGTAATCGAAAGTACCCATCAACAATGGACACAAACCAACCCCTACGTTGACAGTGTTGGGATGAGGATTATCAATCATCAGGACCGTGGATGCCCCCAATGAAGGGTCAGGACGAGAGAAGGAAAATTGGTTAATGGTCAGGATTCAGCCCTCGTGTGGAAACAACAAGACCCAAAAAAATGTAGCAACCACTACATGCATTGCATAGGTCCAACTCCTTCCTAACAAAAGGTTTTAGTCGAGAGGCGCGTCAACCACTTCAACTTCGACGCTCACGGTCTTTCCTCCTAACTACACAGAGAAATAAGGAATGATTCCATGTTGTTTGAATGAATGACCGTCAAATGTCGTAAGCAACGTAGGCGACGGAGACAAAATGGGTTGGCCAATTGCCTTCCAACTCGCCAATGACATCACGAAAGTCGAGGTGCCCTCGTCAACCACCGTATGGAAGATATTCCAAGTAAAATATTTCGTGGTGTAAGCCACTACTATCTGAAATGCAATGTGGTAAGGAAGACGAGGTTTCAAGTCGCTTGGATCGAGAATGATCGCTCATGGGTTACAAGTCTCTACATATCCCAAGGCGGATAACATGGATTTTCTCTACGAAGAGCATCTCTGGAGGACTTCCAAAGTAGACATCACACGAGGGGTTTGTGCAAACTCTTCCACAACAGAGTAGTTATGGGAAGCTCTTGTGCTTGGATTATGAAAATATTTCTTGAACACCCCTTTTGGGATGCATGTCATTATTTCTCCCATCATCTTCTCAATCTGGAGAGGAACTGGTGGGTTTGTGGCTTCTTTACTTTTTTCGGTAGAGTCCGACGTTCCTTAATCTTGGGCCTTGGTCATTATATGAGCGTCACCTTTCAACATGTAAAAATTTGTGGCTGAGGTATTACTAGTAGATGCAGGGAGTCCCTGACTACCCCCTTCCGCGCTTGAGGATGTTGAGGCTTGAGCCATATTTTGCCCATGTGGAAATCGGTTTTTCAACACAATAGGTTGTTGTTGCGCCAATATCTTCTGAGCCTCTGAAAGTCGAGGGCACAAGTGATTCGGATGGTCTTTCGCGCAAAGGTTACACTGATACTTCGACTTTCTCTTCTCTGTTTTCCCTCGCCAGCATTGTTATTAGCCTTTTTGTCCCCTTTAACCTCCTTGTTCCGTTGTTTTTTCTTTCCTTTATGATGTTGTTTGGCCTTTGGGTTCATCAACTTTAGGATGTTGTTTGGCCTTTGGGTTCATCAACTGCACACTATGTACGTTCGACGTTTGGGTAGGGGGAACAGTCGAACCAGACGTCTAGCTGGTCGTCGTCTGTTGTATCAATAATTGTTGCAATTGATTTGACAATAGATCGGTGGACTTTCCTTATGCTGAGCACACTATACCATCAACATGTGGTCTAGAATTTTTTTTGTCCTTGTCGAGGATAGACTGTGGTGCATCTGGAAGATATCATAGAGTAAGCCAGATAGAGAGTAAATCAGTTTGAGTTGTTGCACTCTCATTATCGCCTCCTCCTCTAAAAACACTCCCAAAGTTGTAACATCCTTTGATACAACTGGCACCAAGGAATTTAGGAACCACTCCAGCAAGAAAGCCGGTGGGACTTGTACCTTAATCAAGCTCTTCCAATGCCTCCATTCTTGGATGTGATCAAAGATATGATCGGCCTTAGTCCGCTCAAAGTTGGCCAACAATTTGGTGCCAACATCATATCTCACGAGTAGCATGAAATGGTTTAGGAAGACCATCACCAAGTCGTTAAAGTAAGAATACCTTGAGCGGTCAAGCTCAAAATACCATTTCGCGGCACCCCCCGATAAGAGTGCATTGAAATAGGCACAAATTTATGGAGTCATATCACATCGAGTTTGATGAGCACCATAAGTGGAAAGTTGTCACGTAATCACTTGGGTCTTTGCCAGGCTTGCCTTTGAATTTTGGAATATTCGAGGGAAACTTAGTCGGCATGGGGGGACAACGCGGATCATGTCAAATTGGGTCATTGAGCAACCTTGACAAGTCTGGTAGATGTAGAGTTGCCAGAAACAATAGTTTGGGTTGGGTACTATGTACAGGAAAAAGGGGTCCTGGATTTTGACTGGAACCAGGTTGCTTGGAAAAGTTGGGTTGTTGGCCAAGGTTCTGGTAGAAACCGTCGCCTTGACCAACGTACGAAAACTGCGTTTGTTGGAATATCATCAGTTGACTCCAGTAATTGGATGACATGGGTTGGGCGGGGATTTCTTCCTGCATTGTGTTCCAAGGATTTTGGAAGGGGATGGCCCCAGCCAATCCAATGGGCATAGGTACTGAGCCCTGCTCAGGGTTCCATTGACCATGGAAGGGGTTGCCCCCGACCGACATCTCTTGCGAGGGAACTAATCTTTGCCAAGGATTCCAAATTCCTTGTGAGGATAAAACTCTTGTACTTGCCCCCTGTGTAGGAATAGTACCCTACACAAGATTTTGTTTCCCAAAGCCGGGGCTGCCCCCAGTCAAGATGAAAACTGAAGAAAAGGCGTTATTACCAAACGTGTCGAACAAAGAGAATGACATGGATCCCACCAGCGTAGTGTAATACGAAGGTCCTAAACTGCCTGCTCCAAACAAGTTGTAGTTAGTGTTTGACCCGATGGGTTGCTGGAAAAGCACCACCGAGAGAGGGGGACGAAGGAGGTATATGATCCCCACAGTAAGGGATAGCATTGAAGGGGACTAAAGTGACCCCGGTAGACCCTTGCACAAGAGTGTTTGAGCTCCTTGCCCCCAAACCCATGGTTTGTAGGGTGGATTAGGTAAGGAATGAGTTTGAATCGAAGTTGGACATCCCATATGAAAATGGAGGGCCCGTCGCACTCTGCGTAAACGGAGCAGTGCTCACCACTTATGATGGTATCGAACCTCTGCCCGAAGTAGAGGGATTCGATATCGTTATGGTCTGGGCCGACAAAGGTTGGTTAGGGGGAAACATGCCCCCTGTGGTAGTAGTCAAAACAAGAGTATGAGGACTCCTGGACGAAGTAGCAACATTTTCTTCCATGGCTGCTTGTAAGACTAACTAGCACTCAACAGGTGTCACCTTAGGAGGCAAAACTTGTACTAAGATTGGCGCCAACAAGTCAGTGATCAGAGGGTTGGCTGGCCCGAGAGCTTCCGCTCTAAGGTAAGAAATAGTAGGTTCCTCTGGAGTCGAATAATCTCCTCTCAGAGCAGGCTCGGGCACAGTTTCCTATGGCCTGGTTGCTTCGAATGACCCTTGTTGGTCAAGTCTTCACCGTAACAGTGGTAATGGTGGCTCTAATGCAACCGATGACATGCCCTGAAGCCTTCGCGACCGACGAAGCTCTTGATCTTCCACTTCGTAAAAATCTCAATGACACAGTAAGGCTTTAACTATCGTTTAAAACCAAGCACACACTAGAAAAATTCCTATAAGATAAATCAAGAAAACCACTATCTAGTAGGAAGAACAATTATGCCAACCAACACTAGAGAAACTTACCGGTACAAGTGCAACTCGAACACAAAAGCACCCTCTGGGTATACTTTGCAAAGTCTGACCCAACGTTTTCCCTAGGTACCGCGGTATACCCCCGCAATCACCCGTGTAATTCCCTAGAAAATGGGCAACTAAGTTGCCAGCTCGCAACAGTCACCATGCGGGTACAGTTGACAGTCGGGTGGACCGCAATGAGTAGGATAACAAGTCTGAAACCTATCGAGGGTATCGAAGACAAGTGGTCCAGAAGACAACAAAGGATTTTGAATGAATTCAAGTTCCACAAAGCTCTGTAGGCAAATGCAGGAGATAGTATTCCCACAATAGATCCTCAATATGTGTTCCATGCTATGTTTAGTCCGGCTTTGGAGGGGTTATCTCCGCTACCTTTCCTCACGCGACCTCGTGTTTATCCCCTGTGTTAGAGGGGGATCTCAGATAACTTTTACGTCACTGGAATTTAACACTCCATAGCTCTAACTCCAATGTTTGTTTAACGACCTTGAAGAGTTTCCTCTCCAACCTAATTCAAGGCCCTAACCTTAAACTAGTTGGTTGACCCTACAAACATAAAAGTCTAATTAACTTTAGATTTAGCGTTTGTTTTAATGGATTTATTTACTCAAGGGATATGGCAATGAAACTAGTGATGTTATAAGAGATGAAAAGAGGAGAAAAAGATGAAACTCTGAAAGAAAAATTACTTCTAATCAAAGATTTATAACTAACGCTTTGTAACCAAATTTTCTTTAACTAACTTTTTTCAAGATCTTTAAAAAGAAGACATAAAATGAAATTTCGCTTGACTAAAAGCTACTTAAGTTTCAAGAAATCAGTAAAGAACTTAAAAAGAAGACTCTTTATCCTTTCTAGTAAAATAACTAACTCCAACTACTTTACCAAACTAAAAATGAAAAATCTTTTTTTTTGTTTTAATTGCTTCAAACAAAAAAACTAAAATAAATCTTTTTTTTTTCTCTTTTTTCAAAGAAAATGAAAAGGGGTAAAAAGAACAACAAGACAATACTAAAATAGATCTTTGGCCCACTATGGATCGCAGAGAATCACTAAAGAAACCAAACAGACACATCAATCATTCAAAGACTCACGTAAAACCCTTTCAGAAGTAAACACAAGAAACTTCAAAAAGACAAGTAAACTAAATTCTAACCCAAGCTATGGTTGTAAAAACAAAGACTCTGGACTCTGTCAAGAAAACCTGAGAAGTATAAACCTCAATCAAGAAAGAGGTTGGCTGCCTCTTTTTCAAAAGAAAAATCTTGAACCAGATATGCTACTATTGCTTCAACAACTTGCGTATGTACTCGGGTTGTTTACTGATCAGAGCATGTATGTACGCGGGCTGACCCAAAGCAGGGCGCGTACACCTCTGTACTTATTTAAAAAAAAGAAGAAGATAGTCTTATAGGGTAGGGAGAACTGGTATGGCACCATGAGGTGACCAGAATCCCTTAAAAGACTCTGAAGACTCAACAGAAACTCGAAAGGAAAAACAAAACCAATAAGACAACCCAAAATCCCCTAAAAGACCCTAGAGGCTTCCCCAATATGTTTGCCAGTTCTGATGGAGGGAACAAAACCCCTATGACTACACCAGGGTTCAAAATATAGGAAGATAAATTAAACGTCTAAAATTCAACTACTTATCTAAACTACCCCAAGCATACCAAAACTAATACAAGAAAATCAAAGATGAGGGAGATCAGGTAACTATACCTCTACTCCACTTCTGGTGATGATCCCCTCGTGCTTGAAAGTTTTGTTGACTACACGCCTCCTCCCAGGGCTAACCTGCATCCAAAGATTGACAAACAGAAAACTACAAGAATGTTATTCCATATACAAATTAGGGTTAGGTGTTAGAATGCCAAAACATAAATCAATAAAAGAATTCAGTACACCATGATTTGGGACAGGAAAAGTAATTATTTTATTAATAACTCAATGATTATACCTTTACAATCAAATTCGGCTATCGTTCCGTGAACCTGGTCCAGGTTCCTCATCACCAAGATCCAAGTGCACCTTTGTATGGCTTCTCCTCTCAACCTCCTGATCTCTTCTTGGGAAGTGAATGGGTTATGATGGAGGAAGAAGGGCTAATAATGGAATACTAGGCAATTCTCACAAAAGGGTTGCAATATCTTGGGCAAGGAGGGGAAATGAAATCAGACAGATTCTCATTGTTCTTATGCTTAGATGTAAACTGAGACCTCAACACCTCCTTTTATATGATAAAAGGATGGTTATTCGGCTGGGTGACAAGATATAGCAGGTGGATTAGTTGGGAAACTACCCAATAGCCCGTAATCTCAACAAATTCCTTGCAACTTTTTATTATTTGAAACTTTTGCAAGTATACACGGGCTGTAATGGTGTAACATACGTATGTATGCGATATGTAGTGGTGCAACAAGTGTATGTACACAGACAGTAATGGTGCAGGGTGCGTACATCTTCAAAAAATTGGTTTTTAAGAAGAGAAACTCAAAAGTGCATTAGCAAAAAATGCAAGTAAGAGGACCAAAACCCATGTATGCATGTATAGAGCAATTTAGGGTTATAACAAACTCATGTTGCAATTGAGTCATCATCTACGCAAGACTATACTCTTGTTATCCATCCAATGGAACAAACTTTTCTCCTAGGTGTGCAAGGTAAACTCGATACTCGTCCCAATCTGCCATAACCGTTGTGGGTGTGTCTTAATGTTCTTCAAAATTCTTCATTAAAAATGACAACAATTTGGTAGACATATTAATGTGATTCTTGATCTCTTCCATCCTCTTGTTGAACATTTGAACCTTCTCTTTCAAGTGCTCATTCTCTTCTTGAAGCCAAGCATTTCTTTCCCATAGGTCTTCCAACCTTTCTCTACTTGCTTTACCCATGCTAAGGTCTGCAATGTTATGTTCAAAGTCCTGACAAAAATCACAATAATGATGCAACTACTATGATACCATCTTATCCATAAATGAGGGACTAATATCCCACTCTCTTCACCAACACATACCCAATGAAAAAATATATTTTGAGCTATATTTTCAAGGTTATATAAGAGTTCTTTCTTCTAGAGGATACTAGGCCTTTATTCCTCTATATCGTACAAGGATCTATGTACTTCTAAAGACTACAAAGCATGTTATCTATGCAACCTCTGCTCTAGATTGGCTAGCTAGTTTCTCCACTTACTTAACCTGCACACCATAAGCAAGATGACTATGCAATGACAAATAAACTTTGGTTCTCAATATGCCCATCAATACTAGGTCTCTAGCTCTACTTGAAGTGGAGTGTATTTTTCTTAGGATTGCTCTCCAACATAAATGAAGACAAGCAACACTTTCCAAAGTTTCCACTTAGAAAATGCCAAGAGTTCCCACACAAATCAATCCAAAGCTGCTAATCATCATTGTGGTTCATCATATGGTAGTGATTTCCATCTTCTGTGGATACTCTACCAATCCTTTATGAAATTCTTCATGATCAATCTTGTCCAATGGAACAACTTCAACTTATTCCTATCGTGATCAAGCTATTGAGAAGGATTTTTTTCCATGGCTTTCAAGTGTTCATACAACACAAGCAAGAATCCACCAATTGTTGGCTTCAATGTTATCTCCAAATGAAATTTGAGCAAGTTATCTCATAGAGCTCAACCCTCACATACATTCACTCTTCCAAGATAACATTGTTGATGCATATTTGAAACCACAATGTCCCTATATCCATTATCTTAGCCTTATTCTAGAAGCTCCTTCATTCCAAGAATTGTATTGACTATAACTTACAGACAAAACCCCACTCTGTAATAAATGAAGTGGTCACTACTACAATGCAAAAGATAAAGTAGTTTTGATTCACCAATAGAGCACCGGAGTAACAAAGATATGTCCCATTCTCAGTTCGTTATTCTTTTTGGTTGCCTCCCTACAAGTTGAAGATGGATTAAATTGAAATGAGACAAAGTTGGATTTCTGTTGGAATGATAGTATTTAATGCCTACACTCCAAAGACACGAGAAAAAATTGTGTTGCATGTGGGGAGAATAAATGACCTACTAGTAAGTGTAATCACCTAGCCAATCATTGAAATTGCACTCCAAAGTGAGTGTATGGTGCTTAGGAGGAATGCTTTGTCATGATGAAGTAAGAAAACACCCAATAAACAAAGCAGTCGAGTGTACAAACCAAGGGAGGCTTGAAATGATAACCAACAAACCAAACACGACCCATGGGAGGGGGGTGGGATTCACGCAACAGGTTCATGAAATGCCTTGGCAGAACTTTAATCGATTAGATGAGGAGAAAAAACAACATGGCAAAGTAACAAATTGACCAACTATCAATTGAGTCACCCAACATTCATATTATTAAAATCCCAAATTGGAAACTTCTTGAATATTTGCAATAGTCAATTCCTATTAGCCATAGATCTTGGGCTTTGAAGGGAATTGGATGGCTGACGTTTCAAAGCTATTGGTATTATTCATGCACATGTAAAATGAAATTACAAAAAAAAATCACAGAGTTAGAGAGAGATTGAATTCTCACACCCATACAATAACCAGGAAACAAGTTAATGTGAAGTAGAGGAGTATCAAACACAACACATGAGACTTCTCAAAACAACACACACAACCAATCACCGTGAACTCATAAATTTTAACCTGGAACCCAAATGGGAAAACTAGCTTCGAATGGGGCTTAGTGTTTTCATTCCGACAATCTTTGGTACAATGCTTTAATGGCATTATATGCCTCTTTCTCCCCTGGACTGAGATTACATGAGGAAATAGGGAGAGCTAGGTTAATTGGAAAGACAACAGGTTGACCTTTGGTTTCCCATTCCTCACTCTTCTCTCCTATTTCATTTTTCATTTTTTATTTAATTCTCATTTTTCTCTGACATCAACTTTACATTTATTTGTCTTTTGCATAGTATAGATAACCTTCACAGATTGTCAAATTTCTTTGTAGGTATTGAGTCTTACTCCCATTCATTGGTTCAAATCCATTTTAGATCAACTGACAAGAATATTAAGTTGTCATGCTTAGACTTATATGAATATCTCCAAAGGTATAAAAAGACTTGTAACTTTTGCTGAAATTTATAATCAAACTATACTTCATTTTTTTTCCTCTATGAAGATTGATCCTTAACGAGAATTCGAATAAAAATGTTCAACAATATACCTTATCAAGTAAATGCTTCAAACTTTTTTCTTTTAATAAAAATATGACAATGCACATACTAAACTACCATATAAATCTTAAAAAAAAAGAAAAAAAACTCATAATAAGTGGAGTTTACATTAAAACTCATATCTCATAATTTTCCCTTTTGAATATGGACTCTTAACTAAAACCTAAAATAAGGGGCTTGACAAAATTAAACAACTCAGTATATTGTCATTAATAAGTGCTTCAACCTTTTTTAACTTTGTAAAAATTTAATGAAGATATAACAATGCACATATAAAAATGTAACAATGCACATTAAAAACAATCTCTTACCTTATAAATTCCAATTTTTTTTTTTTTTTATTAAGGTGATTTACAAGGGAAATCAATAACCACCCTACTACAATGTTGCATGATTCCATGTATACATTATCAGATTTAAAACCATTCAAATTCTAATGCTGAAGTACAACCCTGCATAGCGAAGTACAACCCTTGCATAGCTGGGTGATTATAAAACCATTCAAATTCTAATGCTGAAGTACAACCCTGCATAGCGAAGTACAACCCTTGCATAGCTGGGTGATTATTGATCGTCATTTACAAGAGAGAGCCACATTAATCATGCAATTTATTATAAAATTTGATTCAAATTGCTTACTTGGCAAAATGCGCACGTCGCAAAATCCAATGGGTTAGAAGATTTCACCAATTCCATGACAATTGCTTATGTAGCCACTGACTAGGTGCCAATTTCACCACACTAAAAACGACTCGATAGTCTTTGTATCAAATTCATAGTCATTGGCTAGATGTAAGTATTTCTGTGCATGCCGAAAGCCATGAAACCAAGTCGATCATGGCAACTGCTGAAAAAATACGGGTATCTTTCGAGGCTCAATAATCCCAATATCCATTTTACTACCTGCAACCTCACCACTGTCGCCATTCATGACGGAACAACCCCAAACCCCATGTGGGTATCACCTGAAAACTTAACTGTCATTGTGAAGAAACTCTGCGAAGAAGGGCGATTGAATGAGGCATTGAATGTTTTGCCTCTGCTGGATCGGCATTGCATCCAGGTCAACTCTTCCACGTACGCTATACTGTTGCAAAGTTGCCTCAGTATAAAAGCCGTTGCAGAGGGCAAGCTTATTCACCTACACATGATCAAGACCGGCTTTCGGTTGGATGTTTTTCTCGGCACCAAGCGTTTGACGATGAAAGCCAAATGCGAAAGTTTGGAGGATGCACGCCAAGTATTTAACAAAATGCCTCAACGAAACCTGGCCTCATGGAATGGCATAATTGCAGGGTATGCCAAGCATGGGTACTGTGATCATGTGCTTGAGTTGTATGAACTAATGCGGCTTGATGGAACTAAACCGGACAGGTTCACATTTGCAAGCGTTGTCAGCTCTTGTGCCCGCTTAGCGGCCCTGGATCGCGGTAAGCAGGTGCATGGTGAAATAAGAAATAATGGGTTCGTTTCTGATCAGGTTTTGAACAATGCGCTTATTGACATGTATGTAAAATGTGGGGATATAGAGGAGGCAAACGAACTGTTTGACAAACTACCTGAAAGAGATGTGGTCTCATGGACTACTATGATTGGAGGCTATGACAAGCATGGGTATTCCAGGAAGGCTCTTGAACTCTTTAAGCAGATGCAGCAGGCTGGCGAGAAGCCGAACCCATTTACTATTGCCAGCCTGCTCAGAGCTTGTGCCAGCTTGGCGGATCTGGATCGGGGTAAACAGTTACATGGGCATATAACTAGAAAGGGATTTGAATCTGACATTGCTTTGATGAATGGGCTTACTGACATGTATGCCAAGTCTGGGAACATGGAAGATGCACAAGAAGTTTTCAATGAAATCTCGGAAAGAGATGTTATTTCATGGACTGCAATGGTTGCTGGGTATGCAAAGTGTGGCAATATTGTGCAAGCCTGTAAATTTTTTCATGAGATGCCTAAGAGGAATCTAATTTCATGGTCTGCCATGATTTCAGGATATACAGAGTCTGGACACAGTGAAGAGGCGCTAGCACTTTTTGGTGAAATGCAGCAAGCAGGCATGAAGCCGGACCGATCTGCATTTGCTAGCATTCTTAGAGCATGCTCTGGCCTCGTAGCCTTGGAACAAGGTAAGCAGATTCATGTTCACATAATAAAGGGTGCATTCAAGTCAGACATGATTTTGCAAAATGCACTTATGGACATGTATGCAAAGTGCGGGGTCATGGAGGATGCACACAGAGTGTTTCGCAAGATGTCAGAAAGAAACTTGATTTCATGGACCACAATGATTGTAGCATACGGAAGGCATGGGCATGGAAAGGAAGCCCTCCAACTGTTTCAACAAATGCAGAAGGTGCACATGAATCCTAATGACATCACCTTTATTGGTGTTCTATCTGCGTGCAACCATGCAGGCTTAGTGGATGATGGTTGGTACTACTTCGATTCTATGGTTCATGATCATGGCATCACGCCAAGAATGGAGCATTATGGCTGCATGGTGGACCTTCTTGGCCGCAATGGGCACCTGCAAGAGGCATATGACTTTATCTCTAGAATGCCAATTAAACCAAGTGCTGCTGTGTGGGGAGCCCTGCTTAGCGCCTGCAGAGTACATTGTAATTTGGATATAGGAAAATGTGCAGCAGAACATCTTTATGAGTTAGAACCAAAGAATGCTGGAACATATATAGCATTGTCCAGCATCTATGCTGCAGCTGGCATGTTGCATGATGCATCAAAGGTGAGACTAATGATGAAAGACAGAGGACTAAGAAAAGAGCCTGGATGCAGCTGGATTAACATCAAAGGCACGGTGCATGCTTTCATCCAAGGGGATCAGTATCACCCTCAGATGCAGGAAATATATGCAGTGCTGGATGGGTTGGTTCAGCAGATGAAAGAAGTAGGGTATGTGCCTAACACAAACTCCATGATGAAGGACATCGATGAAGATTAGAAGGATCGCATTCCTTGTGCCATGTGAGCAAGTCGAGAAGCTGGCCATTGCATTTGGGTGTGTACTATCACTTGTGGGGCACAAGCCCAAATTATCAGGCACTGTTATGTTTGAAACCTTGAGAATATTTACACACTGGAATCAATCAAGTTTGGCATGAAGATTCCCGAGTGAGAAGTTGCAAGGGATACCAACTGCTTTTGTTTTCTTAAGAATGGACTCTTCTTGTGGAGACCGTGCTTCCATCAAATATCGAGCTAACTTTGAAGATTGTTGAGGGAGAGGTCAAAGATGCCAACCACTTCAATCATCTAAGAATGGACGGTGTTCTGGAGGGGATTATGGGTGATTTCTAATACAATGTTCACAGTGTACAATATTTTGAATTTGCTGACCATGAATAGAAATTATCCTTGCTGAAAAATTGTGTTCGCACAATAGTATGAGTCCACACCTCTTTGACGACTGTGAAGATGAGTTATCTTGAAAACACTATAAATATATGACTAAACTTGAGAAGTAGATGGGTGGCTAAAGGTCAGAGTTATTTTCAGGTACACTATGGGCAGAAACACGATAATCCTTGAAGGGTGGTTGTACAGTGACGATCCCAAAATTAATCAGAGATCTACTAATTTCATGATTGGAGAAGACATGCCATAAAGTTCATCCTAAAGAATGTTAAGTATGAGGGCACAGAAATGGTGGTGATCTCAGAGGTACAGATGTGCGCATAACCATTAGCACAGAATGTACATTACAGTGGTCATCTTTGGCATGCATCAGAGTGACAATCTCGCATTCTGATGATGACAAGCTTATATTGTAGTCACGCTACCCAGTGTTGTGACCCAGTTGCACTCACTCGAGTTTGGTCATGCTACCTTGGCGTGCCTTTGTTTGCAAACATTTACAACATAGTTTGGCGTTAGCGTGCTGACCTGGATGGACAACTCAGTGAATGGCTACAAGTGGAAGCCAAACAGTCACAAAGATACTCGTATACTAAATTCTACAAATGAACAGCCGAGATGCAAAACATTTCGTTTTTCATCAGCCTGTAGTATTACTTATACCCTGTTTTCTAATTGTAAAGGGGTTCAATTAGTTAGGTCATAGTTGGTTGATGGATAGGAGTATTGTAAAAGCTTCTTGTTGTACATAACATTGCCAATGATAATTCTTAGGGGCGAATTATTAAGGAATATTGCTGAACATCACAACCATATGACCATATGAGATGTTTGCATATAAATGAGCCAAATTAGCAAGATGAGTTGGGTTTATTTTCGGCCCCCTCAAAGAGGATCTCCGTTGCATTCGCCCATTTTCATATGCCTCGAGGAGAATAGGGTTTATTTTCTTTTAGCCTGAAGCAAAACTCTATCATGTTTCTCCTATACACAAAGCAGAACTCCGTCTAGTTTTGTCTGCACAAATAATATCTCGGTTTATTCTTACCCCAACTGAGAAGGTTTGGGCACCATTAAAGTTTCAAGAAGGAGAACTTCAGGGCCAAGGGTTCCCTCAAGTCAACCCACCCTATC
>JASDQU011310822.1:10368-22179 GCA_032191745.1 Picea mariana | reverse complement strand
TACGATTGTAAGTACCGTTGTCGTTATTCTCATTAATATGACACGCTTGGCCTGTTTTTTTCTAGTTTGTGTCTAATGTTACATGAACTTATCATTGATAGATAGATCTGTTTTCAAGATAATATCAATAGAGTAGGAAGTGGTCGTATCTTGTTTGTCTACAGGACTCGGCGAGGAGCAAAGGATCGGAGCTCAACTCGGAGCGTGCAGGGAAAAACGTCGATAAAGAGGTACTTTTGTTCTCCTTCCTTCTCATGTGTTAGTTTGTACAAATTTGAAAGGAAGTCAGTGTCCACGTTAAGCATTTTCTGTCTTAGAGTTAGGGTCAAGCTCTTTGAGGTAATCTACCTATCCGCAGGGATATTTTCCTACAACAGAAACTAGCGACTCCACTAGGGAGATAGCCTCAAATCAAAATTTCTTGTTTTGATTTCTCCTCATTGACCTTGTTCTACCCCTTGATTGTTTCAGACCTGGTTCACTCCTCTTTTGATTGGTTTCATGAGATGATTGGCTCCCTACCCCATCATACTCAGCCTAATTGTCGAGATTGAATTGCAATTTTTGGATTTTTTGACACATCTGGGAGTTTTTTGAACATGGTGCCCCTGTCCTTGTGTTCACAGAGTGCCAGTGCTCCATAATAGCCTTGCACAGAGCGCTATAACACTCCTTGTCCTTGACAATAGAGCGTCAGCCCTCCTTTGGCCAATAAACCTTCCAGAATTGTTTTTTCAGGGTTTTTCCTATGTGTCTCTCTTGCTGGGTAACCTTGTGAGTCAATCCTTCTTCTTTCCAGCTTGGACATCTGTCTTTCACTTGAAGAACAAACATCTTGCTGTTCGGATTTTGTAGCCTTCTTCACTATTGTTGTTGAGTTTTTCTGCCATTTGGAGTTTGAAACCCATGCATCGTCTTTCTCTCCTCATCGACTGAACGAAAAACACTGGTGAAGGTCATCAAAGGTATACATATCTTTTCATTTGGTTTTAGTTAAGATCATTATTCTTCGACTTTTTCTTTTGGGTGTGAAGTTTGATTTCTCTTTGATTGTTTCTTTTCTTTCACTTCTTGTTTTGATTACAACAAGAGGGTGTATTGTTTGTATGATTCTTGCTTGTGTTGGTCTGATTTTCATTTCGTCCAAGAAGATAATTAGCAAGACAAGCATCATGTTGAATCGACCATTATTCATATGCAAACAATAAAAAGCATATTCATGATTGATTGTGCATGTTAGAAGGAATCTCAAAAGTTTTAGCATCACATCAGGATTTGATTGAAAGAAATTTGTTTGAAGACTCTCCTCATTAGTGCTTGTTAGTGAAAAGAAATCTCTCGCTCTCCCTTAGATAGATGTTCATCGAAAATAAGTCACTGCTTATCATATTTGATGCATTTTCGGGACTAAGTCATAATTCCATTCATTTCACTTCCATGCACCCCTTTTTGCATAAAGAACAACTATAAAATCAACGCTAATTAAAAATTATTTAGAACTTTTTATTTTCTAGGATCCTCCACCAACAGTAGACTAGGCTTAGTACTTTGGATTAGGCTGTGAGCATAACTCTCCAAAGGTTCCAAAACAAACATTAACATCTTGAGTTAGGGAGAGTCAAATCCAATTATCGTATAAGTCTGCCTGGGATCCCCCTCTCACATAGGGATTACGCATGAGGTCGCATTTGGGTGAGTTACGGAGATTATCCCTCTGTGGTTCAACTGATTGTGGTGGTCAGATCATATTATGGGGGTCGCTTCAAGGTAAATCCATAATTACTGCATGGAAGCCTTTTAGTTGATTTTGGGCTCGATACCCTGCCCGTACGTTCGGATCGGACTGTCGACTGTTCCTGCCCAGGGGCTGACTGCGAATTGGTAACCTTAGTGGCCATAATCTTTAGGGTCTTACACAAGGTGACAGTGAAGGGAAGTCTCACTGTACCTGGAGCATACATTGGTCAAACTCACTTGGTCTCCTTGGAGGGTAAATCCACAATTATTGCGTGGAAGCTTGCACCAAGGTGTAAGTCCGTTAAGCAGGTCTCCATTGTAACTGTTCCACCCTATCCCCGCCCCTTTTGTACTTGATCACGTGACGTTGGATTTCATCACCAACTAGTACGGTCATCAAAAGAAGGTCCTGTTTGCTTGGTTATGATTCTTAGATTTCTATTAGCGTATGCTGTTTCTTTTCAGTAGTTGGCCATAGATTTTTTCCGCCGACTCTTTTTTGCCAACATCGACCCTCCACGCCGTTCGCAGAGGCTACAGGGACTTCCTCCAGAAAATATGGAAGGAAACACCCCTTTACCCCCTCATTCTATAGAGGAATCTCCTCAACAGAGCGAGGTTCAAAATACTACAACTTCCCAGGAAGAAGTTCCCACTCCTTTGGAGAATTTTCGAATTGTTTCAGAGTCTCCGGAAGCTTTCCGCATTCCGGAGGGATATGAACGATGTGTCCTCCAACTGAATTCCACTAGTGAATTTGTCGTCATCAATCCTTCTGACATTCCGGCTGGGTCTCATCAAAACCCTTTAGCCGATGACCCCTTTTGGACCGCAGACATTGTTCGAAGTCCACCGCGCTTGGTGCGAGATCTTTATGGAATAGTTGAAGGTGTCGACGCACCTTTTTCCTACACCGTACCCCTAAATAATTTTACCGGTACCACCATTTTTACAGCCACGCTGCCCGTTGGTCTGAACACATCGTCCATTGGCCCAAGGTCTACTCTCCCCCTCTAGACGGTCCATTCTACAATGGTCCCTCACATTCCAACTATTCCCGCCAGTAACGTGGTGGTTAATCAAGCTGCGATTGGCAGACCTGTAACACCAAGACCTACATCATCACTCCCTTTTGGGTACAAAGCACTGAATACCCCCACCACTGCTACTACCCAAGTTGTACCGAGAAGTTCCATACCTATCCAACAACCCGGAGGGACCGGTCTTGGTGGTCCTAATCCGCCTAGTGACACCAGTCAGTCATTTACGTCTGGCTTTCAAATTCCAGGAACTCTCCCTCAAGTTGGGGGGCATCCTCCCACCGGAGGACAAATTCCATTTGGGGGGCACCCTCATGTTGGGGGGGAACCTCAATCCGGATTCTACCATCAACCACACAGACAAAATGTGTCTGCCACACCTAATCCGTGGAACATCCTTTTTCAAGGAAACCCACAGTTCTCAGCAGGACAAAATTTTCAGACTCCACAACAACCCCCTTATGAAAAAATGCCAAACCTAACCTATAACCCACAAAACCCATCCGGTTATCCTCCGCTCACACAAAACACCTCAAATCCTGTGTACTCTGGTCAAAACCAACCTCATACAAGAGGGCCCACTAGTTATAATTACCCACATAACCCATTAATGGGCCCTACTGGTGTCCCTCTGCCACACCAACATTACCCACAGGTTAACCGACAACTACCTTTTCTAGTTACCTTGGATCTTCCAGACTTGTCTCGGTTAACGAATGACCCTATTTATCATTCTTCGGTTTGGCTAGCTATTCTAGCTAAACTTCCTTCTGATATCCAAAAATTCGACGGAAAGTTCGGAGAAGACCCAAACAACGTGATGACTTTCCATTTGTGGTGTTCATCCAACTCCCTCATGGATGATTCTATTCATTTGCGTCTTTTCCAACGAACACTTATGGGTTCTGCAGCGAAATGGTATATTGAGATACCACGTGCATCTTTTCACGATTTCAACTCCCTCGCCATGTCCTTCCTCACACACTTCCAACTGCCCATTTGATACGAGATGGGTACTGAACTATTGACCTTCCTTCGTCAGACAACTTCCATACATATCTCCGATCATATACATGAATGGAGACAACGACGAAGGATAATCAAAGCAGTCATTCCTGACCAATTGTTAGCGGAATGGTTCACTAAATCATTGTTACCCCAGATTGCTCGTGATGTTGCCATGGGTGGTGTAGTCACCGAGGAAGAAGCCATTGCCCAATCTCAGTACTTAGACTTAGTCTATTCACAATCTAGTACTCTGTATGAGTTGATCCCAAATGCTACCCGTCCCACTAATGATCCATCCAAACCATCATTTTCTTCCCACATGGATGGAGTTATTGGCTCCGTCAAAACACAATCTACTACCCAGTCTACTGGAACGATTTAGCGGCCCTCTTCGACGGCTGCTCCCAGCTCGACTGCACCCTCTTCTACCCCCCCTCAAACTCAGGTCTCTGAGGTGAATGTGGTCCAATCAACCCCTTCACAACAACCTGGGGGCAAGAAGAAAGCAAGAAATAAACCAAAGAAGAACAATAACAACGAACAACCCAAAACTCAACTGCAAACCCCTGCTGCCGGAAAACAACCACAACGAAAATGGAAATTCCCATGTCTCATTTGTGGAGACGATCACTACACTTGAGACTGCCCACATCGCGATGAAGTGGCCAAACTTTTCAAGGGAAATTCACAACCCGCCGTGCTTACTCAGCCTTTTCCACAACAACAATCTTTGGTTGCCCAAACCCCCACGCCAGGGAGCAGTTTCAACCAACCCCATGATGAGGCCTCGACAAGTGCCCACATTTACATGTTTAACGGGGTTAATCTAACCACTCGCTCTGTGACATATGACACGCCAGTTAAACCTGATAAGACAAAGACTACTAACGATTCTTCACCAGACCCGTTACCATCCTCTGTTAATCCTCCGTCTGTTAGCCCTCCATCTGGGCCACTCTAGATTAAGAAACCTTCTTTTGACTCCATCTTACGCCCTCCTAAGAGCACCATCCAGAAATCTACCTTCAATCCTAATTCATGGGCTGCCCAAAATTACAATATTATAGAAGATTTGGCCCAAGCACCGTGTGCTATGGCTGCCTTAGAAGTTCTACAACACTGTCCCAACCAACGTAGAACGCTCTTAGCTACTATCGGTGCTTTTGATCCTGAGTCATCAAACAACCTCACATTTAATATGGATGACCATCAATCACGACTCTCCCACCAGCTAGCTTTCCAAATTGATGTTGTTGTTCACAATCAACAAATCCATCGAACTATCCTGGATGAGGGAGCCTCTACCTGTGTCATGTCTCTAGCCTGTTGGAAAGGCTTGCAATCACCCACCCTTAACAAATCCCCTATGATGTTATGCACTTTCGATGGACGAGGTTTTCATCCTCATGGATTATTACAATCCCTAGCCATTCAGTTGGGCGACAAAACTGTTACCGTTGATGTCGAGGTGGTTGATGCTCCCCTCGATTACAACCTATTACTCAGAAGAAGTTGGTTCTAGGCTATGAATTCCATCGCCTCATCGGTGTTTCGATGTGTACAATTCCCCCATCAAGGAAAAATTGTCACCGTCGATCAGCTTGATTTCTGTACACCCGACGCTCACATCCCTGCCACCAACAACATTCCTTTTTTGGGAGACCACCCAGCTATGTATGAAAGCGTTGGTGTTGGCTTATTGAAAGATTCTAGCCTTATGGGTACTTTCCCTACACCACTTCCACCTATCGCACATCATATTTCCGTCGTCAATATGGTCTCGACTATGCCTTATCAATCCTTGGAATCATCTGATCCTTGGATTGTGCCTAGTCCTTTGGAATTCAATGTGCTCAATGACACTATGCCACTTAGCCCAGCTGAGGCCGCATATGTATCTATTCAATCTGCCTCTCCCTCCTCCAACAATTCACATTCATTGGCACCCGATGCCCATTTGATGCCCTCATGGTTGGATTCCCTATCATCTATTGTCGATTAAATTTCCCACATTTTCCCTTCTGACAAATCGATTATGGAAATGCTCAGCATCGACGATTTACCTTGGGATGATAACCATCATCAATCCTCTTTTCTTCCACCGTTGGAAGAAATTCACCGAGACATACACTCTGTCTCCCCTCCCGATGTTACCGATGCTCCACAATCTTCTATCCTCACACAAGATACTCTCTTTGAGGGGAACATGGGTAACATCTCCACTATGATCGTGATTGACATTTCGATCAAAGAAGGTGTCGTGGAAAACATTAACCTTGGTGCTAATTGCACACCCGATGAAGTGGTCTCTTACACCGCTTTGTTTAAATAATTTCTCTATGTCTTCGCATGGAGCTACGAGGAAATGCCCGGGATCGACCCTTCAATCATTATGCACGAAATCAAAACTTATCTTGACGCAAAACCTGTTCGACAAAAGCTTGGCCCGGTTCATCCCAAGAAAATCGCAGCTATAAAGGTAGAAGTTGTAAAACTTCTAAAATCTGGCTTCATCTATCCCGTCCCTTTGATAGAATGGGTCTCCAACCTTGTTCTGGTTGCCAAGAAACAAGGGACCATCCGTGTTTGTGTTGACTATCGAGATCTCGATAAAGCTTCTCCCAAGGACAACTACCCTATGCCCTTCATCAACCAAATCATCGATAATTGTGCAGGGAGCGTAATTTTCTCTTTCATGGATGGCTTTTCTGGATATAACCAAATTGAAATCTTACCTGTTGATCAACATAAGACAACCTTCATCTGCCCTTAGGGTACTTTCGCCTACCGAAAGCTACCTTTTGGCCTTAAAAATGCTGGTGCTACTTTCCAGCGGGCCCTGTCATATGCTTTCCACGACATCAAACATATAGCAGAAACGTACCTCGACGATTTACTCGCCCATTCGCTAAATCGATTCAATCACATTGATCACTTACGAGTGATTTTTCTTCGATGTAGGTTCTACTGTATTCATTTGAACGCACACAAATGCATTTTTTTTGTCGAATCCGGTCGACTCTTGGGTTTCATTGTCTCCAAAGATGGGATCAGGGTGGATCCCTTAAAGATTAAGGCCATCCCAGCCTTACCCCCACCTACCAATTTAACCCAACTCCAAAGTTTGCAAGGCAAAGCAAACTTTCTTCGTCGTTTCATCTGCAACTATGCTGAGATCACTAAAGGATTTATGTGGTTACTGCAAAAGAACATCCCTTTCATCTGGGATGACACTGCCCAATGGTCATTCGACGCTCTCAAGCACACTTTGACCCACGCACCTTTGTTACATCCCCCCAAATATACAAAGGATATATCCTTTACTTGGCTGCCTCTACTTCCACCATTGCGATGGTGTTAGTTCAAGAAGACCCCAACAACGAAGAACATGTGATTTATTATCTGAGCAAGAGTCTATCTGGACCCGAACTCAGATATTCACATGTCGAGAGACTGGCTCTGGCAGCCGTCATCACTATCCAGAGGTTCCGCCATTACATCTTATTACGCACCACCACGGTAATCGCAGACTCCAACCCCATGTACCACGTCTTGACACGTCAAGTACTTGGGGGCAAATATTCAAAATGGATCATTATTCTCCAAGAATTCGATCTTGAGTTTACAAAGGCCAAAGCCAAAAAATCCATGGTGTTTGCCGAGCTCATATGTGCTCTCCCTCGTGCTGATGAAGACATCGAAACTAGAGATTCTCTCCCCGATGAATCTCTTTTCCTCATAAACACCTCTGATCCTTGGTACAGAGACATTCTCCTCTCCCTTCAAACCCAACGTTTTCAGCCCAACATTTCTCGCGAAGAGCGTTGATGCATTCGTCACCACTCTCGCTGTTATCTCATCATCGACAACACCTTGTATCACCGTGGTATTGACACCATCCTTTGGCAATGTCTGATTCACGAGGAGGTTGAACATGTTTTGAACGATTGTCACCTTGGCGCCTGTGGTGGTCACCTTTCTGGGATGGCCACAACCCAAAAAATCCTTCGTGCCGGCTACTTTTGGCCCTCGATTTTCAAAGATTGCATTGAGGCTGTCAAAAAATGCCCACCCTGCCAAATCTTTAACAAGAAGGCATGCACCCACCCTACTACGTTGCACCCTATTATCGCCATCGACCCCTTTGCCAAATGGGGTATCGATTTCATGTAGTGTAATCCTACCTCAGCCGGGGGGCACGGTTACATCATCGTCATCGTCGACTACTTCACCAAATGGGCTGAGGCTATGCCTACCTTCCTGAACGATGGTCGTACTGCAACTCTGTTCCTTTTCAACCACATCATAACTTGTTTTGGTGTACCATGTGCCATTGTCACTGATCACGGTGCACACTTCAAGAACCAGATGATGAGTGAGTTACATGTCAAATTGGGTTTTCGCCATGAAAACTCATCCCCTTACTACCCTCAGGCCAACGGACAAGTTGAGGCCATCAACAAAGTCCTAAAAACCATGATCCAACGCATGGTAGGGGAAAACAAGACATCATGGCATTTACAACTTTTCTCTGCTCTCTGGGCCTATCGCACTTCTGTGAAAACCTCAACTGGATTTACTCCTTTCTAGTTGGTATATGGCATTGAAGCAGTCCTACCAATCGAGTGTGAGATTCCATCACTCAAACTGAAAGTAGAACTCCTGCCCCATACTTTTGCTGAAGTAGAACGATTCTTGTATTTATCCAAGCTGGACGAAACACGTCGTGATGCTGCTCTTGTTAATGAGGCACATAAAAAATGACTCAAGAGTCAATACGACAAATCCGTCCACCCTCGGACTTTTGCAGAAGGAGACTAGTCCTTGTTTATGACCAAGCTCACGATAAATTAGGGACAGGAAAGTTAGAACCTATGTGGCACGGTCCTTACATTGTGAAGCGTGTTCTACACAGAGGTGCTTACGAACTAGTAGATCATGATGAAATTTCCCTGGGAGAGCCCCAAAACGGGCTTTACCTTAAAAAGTACTATGCCTAGATCACCTAGCATCTGTACTTTGTACATTATTGTATTTTAGTTTGGTGTGTCTATTTCTTTCGCATGCTCAAGTCTTTACCTTTGCCACTCATGACTGTGCTTGTGTTTTCATGCACAGATGATGTCTTCCTTTCCTATCTTTTTTCGGTTCGCGGATGGTGCTAGTCGACATACCCGGAACATTGCTTCGGCAGCATGGGTTATTTACCAATTTGACAAGGTGGTGAGTTCAGGAGGTATCTGCTTAGGACCAGCAACCAACAATATGGCATAATATCATGCTGTCATTGGACTGTTGACCCAAGCCTCCTCTCTAGGTATCTCTCGTATCATTATTTACTTAGACTTCCAACTCGTGGTCTATCAACTCAACCGTATCAACGCTATTCGTAGTCCTATCCTGCTACGTCTACACTTACAAGTTCGCCGTCTTGAACGAATGTTCGATTACATTGAATATAGACACATTCCAAGAGAACTTAATAGTGTTTCAGATTCGTTAGCTAATTATATCATGGATCGGTATCTTAATCACATATAAGAGTTAAGGAAAACAAACCTATACATTACATGTAAATTAAAACACATCACAGACATCATCATGTACAAATCGTTGGCATTGTAAAAACTCGAAACTGTATATATATATATATATATGGCATGACTGAAATGTTTGGATTACATCAAAAAGTATGTAGAAGAGCAAAATATTGGGTCTTTCCACCCATACAACGTCGCCTGACAAGGCATACAAAAATATGATCACCGGAGAGATTCTAATCTCTCCACACTACATTGTGCGAGTAACACATCACCACGCGCACTACGTGCCTCAATAGAGAATTGATATTCTCTGGTATTCCCACAGTGTGCCTCTGCAGATGTAAAGGCACTTCTCCCCTCCGTAAAGGAGGAGTGCCCATCATGAGGCCTTGGAGGTTTCTCTTGACCTCCCGGAGACCTATAGCTGGTACTGCCGGATCTGCTGCAATCAGAATGCCCCCGCAACGTCCTGGTACCAGTGTATCAGCAGGGCACACTGCTCCCTTGTCCGCACGTTGAAAACAATACATCTGTTAAAACTCTTCTACATACCCAAAAAATATATATACATTAAAAACTCAAAAAACAAAAACTAGACAAGGTATGGCTCAGTCTCTTACCTGACACATCCTAGTCTTCCCCCATGGGCAAAATCAAATCCATGCTCCCGCAGAAATCTACCTCAGCATAAGGGAAGTCCTCTATCCAGAGATACTACCATCTTAGCCAGGCAAAGAAATTGCCAGTGAAATGGAACTTTGACTTCGATACTAGCCTTGGAGACAGACTAGTCCACCTCTCTATCCTCGGTTCATCCACTGGTCGTACCGCCAGTGCTATCTGAGGTTGCATCTGGGGGATGCGCTCTAGAAAAAATGAGACCAAAAAAGAGCCATAACCAAACTGCTTCTGTCTCGTCCTGCACCGTGAAGCCTATTCCTTCACATTTCGAAGGAACCCTTCACTCCAGTTGAACAGTGTTGGTTCTAAACACTGAACACCATAAGCCACCTATGATCTTGATGCCAGATGCGTGCTAGTACTTCCTGTCACGCTAGTGATAGCAAACAGTATAGACCGGAGGGGTAGTTCTCGAATATCCTTGATATGGATTCTACCCCCTACCAATCTTGCTCCTGGGATACAATGGCGTGCCAGATACACGTCCACTTGCTCGGGTAGCGCCCTCTGCCCGGAAAAATATATGGGGACCCCTCTTTTCGAGAGGCCAGTCAAAAAATATACGTCTTCTAACTCAATGGTTAAAAGCTCTGTGCCAATTCGGAATCCTTGCTCTGCAGCATCCCATAGGCCAATCATATGCTCAAGAAATAAAATATCTTTCTTCATTTTTTGCAATTTGAAGAACTTTAGTAAGCCATAAGCTCGCAATGCGGCCCGTGTGTGAGGACTCCGCAAGGTGGCTAAGTCATCCATCTCATGTTCTCTTTCTTTCCACTCGATCATGGTCGCCGAAATTACCTACAAAACAAGAAATAAAGAAATTAATTATTCCCACGTTTTGGTAATTTCGCCAATTTTTAAAAGCGATTTAAAATGTGAAATCTAAATGCTCACATCATTTAAAATGATCATACCCTCTTTTACAATCACCACGCCCTTCCCTAGCCATTTAACATTCATCAAACAACAATGAAAACGTTTAAAAAATCAAAATGACTTTGTGGCTGCGTGGGTGTATGGGAAGATTTTTCATGGGTTCTTTTGCCAAAAAACAACTCATCCAATCAGCTATTGCGGTGTTGGCATCTTGGCCACCCTTTTCTAAAATGTTTTTTGTAAAAGAATCCCCCTTTTCCATCATTTTTAAAAGAGGCCGATTTTGGTCTTTTTGGGCAATCTAGGGATTCATATTTTAAATTAAATGATGTTATTAAAATGAATGTGAAACCATGTGTTTGAAAGAAGAAGAGATGGACACCTACCTAGTTCAAACGGAAAGCGAAACGGTGAATCGTAGCTCTGGCAGTGAACACAACAAGATCCACCTCAAAACGAGAATCTCCACTACTCCAAAATCCTTGTGAAAAATGAAATGGTAAATGGAATTTTCATTCTATTGTTATTTATAAATTTTCATTTTTACAAGGTATAGTCATTTTTGGGTTTCTCTAATAACATAATGGCTTCACTAAACCCCTGGTTTGTAGTTCTGACATCACAGGTTTCCTGGCAGTTCTGACGGATGATTCACCTTGTCACACTTATGAGCATAGTCTTAGTTCGTTCTCGAGCTTGAAAATATGAGAACGTAACCGGGTAAACTTTTATCTCTTTTTCAGACCTGTACAGATACACGAACACACGAAAAAGGAACCCCCCCGGAGTCCTCTTTAAACCCTTTTCAGACTCTCTAAATATGAACAGATTGTCGAGTGACCTTGCTTCCTTTCACACTCGTTAAAAGGTCAGAAAGGGCATCTTTCGAGCGATAGTTTATCTCTTTTTCGGTCTCGTTAGAC
>JASDQU011310821.1:11059-21841 GCA_032191745.1 Picea mariana | reverse complement strand
CATGGAAGGTCTGCACACAGTTAGTGACATTCTTACCAAGATAAGTGCCAATTGTGTGATAGATTTACATGTTGCATTGTTATTTACGTGCTTATTTTTATGGGTTATCATATGTGCAGTTATAACTGTGTTTATTTTTATGGGTATTTTCTGTATAAAATGCATGTATATGTTTAATGTTATTTCAGTGTGAATTCGTGCATTTACATAACATATTTGTTTGTTTACGTTTTATATATAATGCTCCCGCTAGATTTTTTGTGTGTATATACTTTAAATGCATGTGGCATAGCTCAATTGGATACTAGGTATGTTACAGTATGTTCTGCAGAGAGAGAACATGAGAGTTCTCTGGCATAGCATGGCCCGACATGGATGGTTGGGGACATTACAAATTGGTATCTGAGCTAAGAAAAGCGTCTGAGTAGTGGCATTGCCCAACATGTTGGTGGTCGGGGATGTTACATTTGTTATGTCTAGAAAGTATAATTAAGGTTAGGAAATATATTTGAGAGATTCATGGAGAGATTATTGGAGAGATTGTTGAGAGATTGTAAGAGAAGATGATTTCTCATAACATCTTCTCTCATTGTATTTATTCATGCTTTGGTAATGAGAAAGTTTGAGCTGAGTGTTCATTTTATTGTTTAATTGCTCCATTATTATCCTGGTGTATTTTCTTCATTTGGTATCAGAGCAAGAGGATAATAGATCATAGGATTTTCCTTGTACCTATGTGGAGCATGATATCTTCCCTGGAGCGTGTGACCAATTCTTATATCGTGTGGAGCATGAGACCTGCGAGAGTTTTCTTTTGTATAAAGCGAGAGTTTCCTCATCGCGTGTTTTCTTTTGTACAAAGCGAGAGTTTCTTCATGGAGCGTGTGATCTTCCCTTCTCAAGATACAAGTTCTAAATCTCATAATATCATGTTGGCTTCTTCGCATGGAGCGTGTGAATGTCCTTGTTCTCTTGCTGCACTACGCTTGCATTCACAACGAACGTGGATTTCCTACTGGAATCAGGGCAGCGATTGTGTGGCTATCTGATCCCTAGTCGTCCTCATCAAGAACACTTTGTCGCCTCTGGATAGTTACTTTAGTCGACTTCTTAGTTTGCTCATTAATCTCTTCAGACACCTTCTCGGTTATTTGACCCATTTGGGCACCAAGGAACAAGAAATTTACAACTCCTCTTGACTTATCGGGTTTCACTAAAGCGATCCTGGCAATTCTCTCTTTAGCTTGAGAAGAGAGAATATGGCTCAACTGCGTGTATGTACAGATGCTTTTACAGATGAAGTCCTCAGCTGAATGCTGGAGTAGGTGAAGATGCTTTGGAAAGGTCTCAACTCTCTCTTTTGTTTACATTATCTTGTGATTGAGCCCTCTTTTTTTTTTGTTCTTTTTCTTGTAATTAGTAGCTACACCATATGTAATATATCCTATGGAGATTTGAGTGGCACAATATCTCTCTTGATTTATTTCTCTCCTACGCCTATGAAGTGTGAAATTGAAGAACATAATCGATGATTATTTGTTTCAAAGTGTAAAAGGAAAGGGTTGTAAATTGTTTTTTATTCATTTGGTGGCCGACAAAAAGTCGAAAAGGCTTCATTTCGACGAAAGCCTTAAACTCATATTTTTGCGCCTAGAAGCCTGGACCTGGAGAAGTGGACTGAAATGAATGGTGAACAAAGAGAAGAACTAGTAGTATAGTAGGAATTGGTCTCTTCATCTATCAAAGTCTTGTTATGAGAAAAGAAGAATGGCGATCCATGGATTCAGATGGCCAACAAAAAGAATTAGTGCTCTATGTTTATGAGAGAATAAATGTAATTTTTTTTAGTGAAGGGAGATACAAGAAGTGTTGATTGTAATCCTTTGGAATAATTGAGCTTTTAGCTCTTCATTGTACTCAAACATTAATAAAAGAATTATTTTTTGGTGGCAGTTGAGTCATGATTTTTGGGACATCAGTTCTCGTCTCAGGCGAAGTGGGACACTTTATTTTTCTCTTGAGTATTCTTCTTCTCTCATTCTTATTCTTCATGGCATCAATCAATATTGTGTTGCCTAAACTTGTTGGCACAAATTATTTCTATTGGAGCAAACACATGCAACCTATATTCATCACTAAAGATTTATGGGAACTTGTAATTGATGGATATACCATGCCTTTTGTTGATGAATTCAAAACATTAAGTGATGATGACAAGAAATCATTAAAGGAAATTATTAAGAAAGATAATGAAGCACTTTCACTTATAGGGAGCACAGTTGAAGAATCTATATTTACAAGAATTAATGTTGCAGAATCATCTAAGCAAGCTTGAGATATTTTAAAGAATACATATGAAGGTGTGGTTGTAGCTAAATTGCAAACACTAAGGAGAAATTTTGAAAATGCCAACATGCAAAGTAATGAATCTATTCATGATTACATCACAAAGATGCAAGATCTTGTTAATCAAATGAGGTCCTTAAGTGAAGATGTTCCAGAAAGGAGACTAATTGATAAGATTTTAAGAAGTGTTTTGCCCAAGTTTCAGATGGTCACCACTAGTATTATGGTTTCCAAAGATTTAAATACAATGAACATTGATGAATTAAGTGGATTTTTTCTCACTATTGAAGAAAATCAACCAACTGGAGAAATGGAGCATGCTTTTTCTACAAGGCATATAGGAAGAGGAAGAGGTAGAAATCAATATTATAATCAAAACTATAACAGAAATCCACAACAATCATAGAATTATCAAGGAAATGCATTTAGAGGAAGACGAAGAAGCCCAAGTCCATTTAGAGAAAGTTCAAATCAATTCAGAAGACGAAGCAGAGACGGTTTTCATGGAAGAGGAAGAGGAAGAGAAGGATATAAAGAACTACAAGGTCCACAATGTCATTATTGTAATAAATATGGTCATCTTGAAAAAAATTGTTATGCAAAAATGAGAGATATGGAAAACAAAGTTGCTAATGCAGTTGTAGAAGAAACCAAGAATGAGAATTTATTCATATCAACTTTCATGGCACATAATGAAGAAGGTGAAGCATGGTATATTGATTCAGGATGTTCAACTCATATGACATCTCAAGAGGAGTTGTTTACTAGAATTAATGACAACTATTCTGGTAAAGTTGTATTTGGTGATGATAGAGTTTCAAAATTTAAAGGGAAAGGCACAGTTGCAATTCCATAATTGCATGGAAAGAAGAAGTTTATTGACGACACATTGTTGACACCAACATTGAAGAAGAACCTACTTTATGTAGGACAGATGATGGAGTAGAACTATAAGTTAGTGTTTGATAACAAGGAATGTTTAATCATAGATAAGTTGAATCATAATGCAGTTGTGACAAAAGGAGAAATGACTGAAGATAGAATTTTCAAGCTTTCTTTTGATTCAAGTTATTCACAAAGTTTGAATGCAACAGAAGAGATGAACAACAAGATTTGGCATTTAAGAATGGGACATTTGAATTTTCAAAGTTTGGTGTTGCTTCAAAAGCAGAATATGGTGAATGGTCTTCCTTATATGAAGAATGATGATGAAGTGTGTGAAGGATGTATTTTTGGGAAACAACACAGGGAAAGTTTCTCAAATAGAACTTGGAAGGCTACTGAACATCTAGCATTGGTGCATTCAGATTTTTTTGGTCCAATGGAGACAATGTCTTTTGGAAAGGCTTGCTATTTTCTCACTTTCATTGATGATTTTTCAAGGAAGACTTGGGTGTATTTTTTGCAAGAGAAATCTGAAGTGTTTTCTCATTTTCTTGAGTTCAAGGCATTGGTTGAAAAGCAAAGTGGTTTCAAGATTCTCACCCTAAGAAAAGATAACGAGGGAGAATACAAGTCAGATGAATTCTTGAATTATTCCAGGAAGAATGGTATAAAGTGAGAATTTACCAATTTCTACTCTCCTCAACAGAATGGAGTGGCGGAGAAGAAAAACAGAACCATAGTTGAGATGGCTAGGAGCATGTTAAAGGCTAAGTCACTTGGTAATGAATTTTGGGCTGAAACAATATACACATCAATATACATTCTTAATAGATGTCTTACAAAGACAATGTTGAAGACCCCCGAAGAAGCATGGTCAGGACATAAACCAAGTGTTGCACATATGAAAGTTTTTGGTTGCATTGCATATGCACATGTTCCAAAGGAAAAGAGAAGCAAATTGGATGATAAAAGTGTAAAGTGTATTTTCATTGGTTACAATATTGAAACAAGAAGTTACAGTTTGTTTGATCCTCAAGCAAAGAAAGTAATAATAAGTAGAGATGTTGTATTTGATGAGCAGGGAATTTATCAGTCAGAACTTGTACAGTTGAAATTAAAAGAAGATACAATTACTATTGATGGTGAATCACATTCCAAGTCAGTAAAGGAAGATGAAGTTAAGAAGAAACCTAAGTGGTTTGAAAGAAGTCACTCTGGAAGCATTATGTTAGATAGAAACTTTGAAAGAAGGATTACCAGATCCCAAAGTAATCTTGTGAATTATGCACTTATGACACAGGTAATGAAGATGGATGTACCTCAAACTTATGTAGAAGCATCGAGAAAGAAAGAATGGAATGAAGCTATGGAAGCAGAGTTGAATGCTTTGGTGATAAATAATACATGGGATTTGGTGAACTTACCAAAAGGTAAAGAGGTGATTGGTACTAAATGGGTTTATAAAACTAAGTATAAATCAAATGGTACAATTGATAAGTATAAATCTCATTTAGTTTCAAAAGGTTATGCACAGAGAGAAAGCATTTATTATACTGAGACATTTTCCCCAGTGGCAAAGATGGATACAATTAGGATGGTTCTTGCATTAGTTGCTCAGTATAAATGGACAATTTTTCAAATGGATGTTAAGTCAACTTTTTTCAATGGTTATGTGGATGAAGAAATTTATGTGGAGAAACCTGAAGGTTTTGAATTTCCAGGTAAATAAGATAAAGTTTACAGGTTGAAGACGACTTTATATGGTCTTAAACAAGCACCAAGGGCTTGGTATTCAAGAATTGATAAATAATTTCAGGATCATGGCTTAATCAAAAGTTTATCTGAGCCCAATCTTTATATTCTTCAGTTAGGTCAGGATATTCTGATTTTTGCACTTTATGTTGATGATTTGATCTACACAGGGAACAGTGCTAAGTTATTTCAAAATTTTAAGTCACACATGATTGCCGAGTTTGAGATGACATAACTTGGAGAGTTACATTATTTCCTGGGAATTGAAGTTTGGCAGAAAGAAGATGGTATTTTGATGTCACAAGGCAAGTATACTTTGGATATTTTAAAGAAGTTCATAATGATGAGTTGCAAGCTAGCAACAACTCCTTTGGAATTTGGGTTGAAGTTATATGGACACAATGACTCCAAATCAATTGATATTACTTTGTATCGTCAATTGGTTGGAAGTTTGATCTTCCTAACTATAACTCGACCATATATATCTTTTGCAGTGAGTATGGTATCTAGATTCATGTCAAACCCCAAGGAAATACATTGGAAAGCAACTAAGAGGATTTTGAGATATCTACGTGGTACAATTGGTTATGGTTTGATATACAAATCTACATAAGATTTCAAGTTTAGTGGTCATACAGATTCAGATTGGGCAGGTTGCATGGATGATAGGAAATCAAATTCAGGATATTAATTGAGCATGGGTTCAACAGTAGTTGCTTGAAGCACTAAAAGGCAACCTACAGTTTCTCTCTCCACAACAGAAGTAAAGTATAAAGCAATAGCGACAACAAGATGTGAAGCAGTTTGGTTGAGAAGAATTTTGGAGGATCTTCATGAGTAGCAGGGACAACCTATTCATTTGATATGCGATAATCAAAATGCTATTTAGATGATAAAAAATCCATTGTTTCATAAGAAGACTAAGCATATTGATATCCAGTATCATTTTGTTCAAGTTTTGGTTCAATAAGGTGTGGTCAAGATCAATTATTGTAGAACATGTAGCTGATGTTTTCACCAAAGCACTATCAAAGGAAAAGTTCTGCAAATTCAGAGATGATCTTGGAATATTTCCAAATGATCATTATGGGGGAGAAATGTTGGAATAATGGTTCATTTATCATATTCTAGATGTAATTATTATTGTTATTTGTTATGTCTAGAAAGTATAATTAAGGTTAGGAAATATATTTGAGAGATTCATGGAGAGATTGTTGAGAGATTGTAGGAGAAGATGATTTCCCATAACATCTTCTCTCATTGTATTTATTCATGCTTTGGTAATGAGAAAGTTTGAGCTGAGTGTTCATTGTTATTGTTTAATTGCTCCATTATTATGCTGGTGCATTTTCTTCACCACCAACGTTCAAGCATTGGTTAATAGTGTTGTAATATTGGTGTATACAATAGAAATGACACCATATTGAATAAACTAAATAGTATTCCTCATTCACACAACTATTGAACTAGAATGCAAAAAATAAACACAACAATGAACATAATTCAATTGTGAAATAGACACATAGTTTTCTTTTCATGGAAACCCCAAATGGAAAAACCAAATTTGATGGGGATTTTTATTAAGAGAAATTGATTATAAAACGGTGATTTGTACAAAGATTTAGTGTAATTTTACTCACTGGCAGGAAATTTGTAGATGGCCATGGCTCAACAACAATCTTCACTCATTGTGAGACAAACTCAATGTCTTCTTCTCCTTTTATCATCAAGCAAAATGCTTCTTTGAGTTCTGATCTAGGTTACTTCTCTTCTCCATTTTATCCTCTCCATGTTCCATTCAAAGCTCTTCCTCATTACAACCTTCATTTTTAATGTTCTTCCTTGGAAGGTCAACCATCATAATGGTTCATTTCAACTTCCAAGAGAAATTTGAATATTTTCTCAACTTTACTAAAAAAACAATTAAATGTTTACAAAGTTTACAAAGAGTTGTTTCTTTACGAATATCCAATTCGGATAAGATAGGGTAGCCTCTTCATTCCACACAAATGAATTCTTATTCAAGAGAGATGTAAGTGGAGTTGTAATGTGTGCATAATTCTTAACAAAATTTCTATAATATCATGTAAGACCAAAAAATCCTTTAATACCCTTGATTTTCTTAGTCATGGACTGTTATGGGATAGCCTAAATATTTTGAGGATCAACCTTGATTCCTTCATGTGAAACAATATGACCCAAATACTATACTTCTTGTTTGCCAAAAGGTACATTTAGACATTTTTGTGTACAATTGATTGTTTTCAAGTATTTGTAGGACTTTATCCACATATTTAATGTGTTCTTCCCCATCATTTTCTATAGATAAGTATATCATCAAAGAATACCAACACAAACTTTCTAGGATAAGGTTGAAAAATTGTGTTCATAAGACTTTGAAAAGTAGATTCAACCCAAAAAGCATGATAAAAAACTCATAGTGCCCCTCATGGCTTCTAAACATTGTTTTGGGAATGTTTTCGTCCCTCAAGTTTATTTGATGGTATCCTAATTTAAGATTTGACTTTATGCAGTATGCTACTCCATGAAGCTAAGCCAATAGCTCATCGAAATTTTGAGTGGGGAATTTATCCTTGATGGTGAATTTGTTTATCTTTGTAATATGGACACAACCACCAAGGGTTGTCCTTTCTTCTTGTTATAATTTTAGAAGTTACAGTTATCTTCTTTAACATTCATTAAATATTGCATGTAATAGGATCAATGAAAGATAAAAAATCACATAACACAATATATATCCTGGGAAACCCTCATGGGGGATAAAACCCAGCAACCAATTCTTCAGTATAGATTCCTTCAACCAGTACAATGTATGTTATAGCTCTCCACAAATAGACCAAGACCAAGAAACCAAGACCTTGTGTGCTAGACCTCCTTTGCTATGCTCCAAATACACAAGAGAAGGCAAGTTATGTGTGTATGCAAATGAGAGGAACTCGACCTCTATTTATACACATAACTTGACTCCCGAAAAGACACAACCCTAAGAGGGGTCATTTTGAGTTTTACAATAAGGATAACAATAAAATAATAATTTCTTTTGAGCCAATTTATACAATAAGATTACAATAACCTTCTTGAGGTTTGACCAATACAAATACAAAAGAATATCTTCCGTAGTTGCATCAAAATATCAACACTCCCTCTTAACTAGGAAGGTATTCTTTGTTGCCACACAAGCTCATGACCATTGACTATTGAACATATGAATCTATACATCATCAGATATCCATAGTACAACATGACTTCACAGCCAATGCATCCAAGGCTTGTGGATAGTTCTCAAATAACTTCAACATGCCACCATGACATCCACTACTCCACAATGCATATGTACCTCATCATGTGCACCCTTGTGACTTCATAGTCAATGCATCTAAGGCCTGTGGGTAGCTCTCAAATAGGTGCAACATGTCTCGAGGACATCCACTACCTTGAAAGGCATATGTGCCTCGTCACTCCCTCTTAAGAGGGATTACACCAAGCTTGTCTCTGAAGTGCTCGAACTTTGTCCTCGAAAGTGGCTTGGTCAACATGTCTGCAACTTGCTCCTCAATAGTCATGTATTGGAGCCTCATTGCTTCCCTCTGCACCATATCCCTGACATAGTGATATTTGATCTTGATATGCTTTAAACTGTCATGGAACACCTGATTCTTTGACAACTTCATGCAACTCTGGTTGTCACACCAAATGCAGGTCTCCTCCAGTTTGAGACCAAATAACCCAGATAGCAACTTCTGAAGCCACACTGCATCTCTACATGTTGCACATGTTGCCACATACTCAACCTCATCCATACTGCGTGCTACACATAACTGCTCCATGAAACCATACTGGAGCCTAGACTGAAGCAATATGTTGAAGTACTCTTCCAATTAGGAATACTTCCAACCCAATCTGAATCCGAATGTCCATATAACCTGAACTCATGGTCTGTCACATACGTGAAACCATAATCGAATGTACTCTTAAGGTACATTATCACATGCTTTGTTGCGATCAAATGAACTTGCCTGGGTTGCTCCATATACTGACTCAGGGTGTTCACAACAAAACATATATTTGGTCTCGTGTTCATCAAGTACATCAACGAACCCACCATCATCTTGTATAAAGTAACATCCACAGTCTCTGAAGTCGCATCCTACAACAACTTTAGATTTGATACCATAGGTGTAGTCATTGCCTTGCAATCCAACATCCCAAACCTCTTCAGGATTTATACTACATACGTCCCTTGATTTAGAAATATCTCATACTGTCTCTACCATACCTTGAGACCAAAAAATTAATGCATCATCCCAAGATATTTCATCTCAAACTCAGCATCCATTTTTCTCTTACACTCTGAGATGAGCTTTTCCACACCTGTTAGAAACATGTCATCCACATACAATAGTAGTATTATCAGACCATCATCCACAACCTTAAAGTAAAGGTTAAGATTTGCACTACTCTTTGTAAATCCTGAATTTGTCAGAAAACTGTCGATATTGCCATACCATGCTCTGAGTGCCTGCTTTAATCCATATAAATCCTTCTTCAATATGCACACATGCATCTCCTTCTCATGTACCTCGAACCCTTGTGGCTACTCCACATATACTTCCTCTTTTATTTCACCATTCAAGAATGTTGTCTTCACATCCATTTGATGCATCTTCCATTTCATTACTACGACCAATGAAAGTATAGTCCTGATTGAGGTATATCTCACCACAGGAGAAAATTTATGCTCATGGTCAATGCCCTCCTTATGAGAGAATCCTCGAGCCACAAATCTAGCCTTATACTTTTCAATACTGCCATCAACTGCATGTTTCGTTTTGTAGATCCATTTTGAACTTACTACAGATTTCTCCTTCGGTCTAGGGACCACATCCCAGACATCATTCTTTACTATGGACTGATATTCCTCCCCCATGGAATCCTTCCATACCCTCTTTTCTGCATTCTATTCATAACTGGACAGTTCTACATCCATGATATCACACAAAAATACCACATAGTTGGAATACAGTTTCAACTTCTTACTTTCCTTGAGATATTTTTCTGGAGCACCATATCTTGTTGCATCACTGATGAGCTCTTGTGCCCAAGCTGGCCTTCTCTTGTGAGAAGGCATCTTTGCTGGACTTTGAGGTTCTGCCATGTCATTATCCTCATGAATGACCTCCTTTGGTTCAACTGCTTCTTCCTCTGGAACTCTAGTAACTTCATTCTCCTCTTCATGAACCTCTTTTGCATAGTCCTGTTTTGATTTGCTGAAAGGTGCACTCTCATCGAAGGTGACATCTTAGCTAATCTCAACTTTCTGGTGACCGGGAATATGTATCATGTATGCCTTCGATATGTCACTGTAACCAACAAATATGCCATTCTTTCCGGATGGATCCAATTTTGTCTTCTTTTCCTTGGGGATATGCATAAATACGAGGTAGACAAATATCCTTATATGGCTGACTTTCGACTTCTCTCTTGAAAGTATCTCCTCTAGTGTCTTATTTTCAAGTACTTTGTGGGGACTTCTGTTCTGCACGTACATTGTAGTCTTTGCTGCTTCTACCCACAGATGCATGGGTATATCTTGATCATGGATCATAACCTTCATTGCTTCCATGATCATTCAATTCTTCCTTTCTGCTACTCCATTCTGTTGAGGATTGTAGGGAGTAGAAAGCTCCCTCTTAATCCCAACTTCCTTGCAATATTCTTTGAATTCCTTTGAAGTGAATATGCCTTCATTATCTAATCAGAAGGTCTTTATCTTCTGCT
>JASDQU011310819.1:25087-36417 GCA_032191745.1 Picea mariana | reverse complement strand
GGGTAGATCTCATCATGATCTAGTGGACGGTTGTAGCCAAGGAGAAATCAAAGACAAATCAGCATGCTTATCAGCAAGCAAAGGCTGATATAAAACCCCAAGGACCAAGAACTCAAATGCTGATATGAAAACCCCAAACAGGCCAAACAAAAACTGCTCAAACTTTTAGGACTGTTGTAGCAAAAATCTGCAACCTAAGACAGCAGATTTAGGGCTGTCATAACAGGCCCTAAAAGCTGTAGATGAATAGGAACAGCATCAGCAATAGAGGGGTACATGTGGCAAACAATAAGAGAGCAGTGGCAGCCAAAAGAAAACACACCAGCCAAAGAAAAAGGGAGCGGCAGCTAGGAGAGAACTAGCAGCAACCTAAAGGAGGGCTAGCGGCAGCCTTGAGGGAAGCATTGGCAAGCAAGAGGAGGCAGCGGCAGCTAGAAGAGAGCAGCGGCAGGCTGGTAAGAGGGCTGCGGCTGGTAGAAGAGGGGCTGGACCAGCAAAAGGGGAGGATGCACCAATGGATGAACCTTACACCAATTCAAGGAGTGAACACAAGGAGGCCGAGCCTTTACCACCAGCAAGAGAACACCTTCAAGGAGGCCGCACCAAAGGAGAAACCCTTCAAGAGACTGAAAAACAAAACTTGAACTGAAACAAGAGAAGGCCGTACAAAAATTCAGACCAAGGGAAGAGTAGATGTAAGAATAATGTAATGTGAGAGTGAGGGGTGAGGTTCCTTTTATAGTAGGAAGGGTTAGGGTTAGGTTTAATTAGAAACCTAAAAATAAAAATAAAAATAATAAAAGATAATTAATAATTAATTAATAAAAATATTAATTAAAAGTCAATTAAGTCAAAGTGACTAAAGAAGACCAACATCACATTAATCAAGAAGGGAAACGAGGCTCAAGCAAGAGGAGGCTACAAGACAAAGTCAAAGGGGTCTTCTTCAATGGCAAATTGTCCACATAAGTCTCATGATAACTTATAAGCTTTTATCATCCTTGCATAAGAGGAAACATCAATGATGTGGTCATGTCCATCTTCGTAGCTGCTCCTAGGTCTCATGGACCATCCCGAGAGAGAAGAAGAAGATCACACATCATCACATCTTGGTACTCAACCAAGAACCACCTGGTCCTAGACCAGGTTACCCCAGAACACATCTGGGGGCCCTAGAACACATCTAGGGTTTTATCCACCAAGGTACAATACCAAGGATCAACCCAATTGTTAAGCAAGGATTCCCTGGAACACATCCAGGGGCCCTAGAACACATCTAGGAACTTATATCATCAATCACCAAGGAACACATCCAAGGATCAATCCAAGCACCGAGCAAGGATTCCTTGGAACACATCCAGGGGCCCTAGAACACATCTAGGGACTTATATCATCAACCACCAAGGAACACATCCAAGGATCAATCCAAGCACCGAGCAAGGATTCTCTGGAACACATCCAGGGGCCCTAAAACACATCTAGGGACTTATTGCTTGGTCCTTTGCCAAGAACCCCAACAATATACTGGGGGCCCTCACTAGGGTCTTTTGCCATGGCTCTAACTGCTTGGTCCCAAACCAAGAACTCCAAGAGTGTATTGGGGGCCCTAGATCTCAGCTAGGGTCTTTGCTATCCTCCGGAGAATGGCTCTTGCAACTGCATTAAATTCAACACCTCTTCATCAATTATCCAGTTTTTCTAGTAATGTCTGCTATTGTCATTATTATCTATCCATTCATAACTTTCCTACGGATACCTTATATAGGCACATCACATTTCATCCTCTTATGAAATGCTTCAGTCTTGAAACATTGTGAGAGATGATGCTTTATGTTGCCATTAACAAAATGCTGTAAGTTTTAGTCTGATTAGGATAATGAATTTTTAAAGTACCTTGCATTGGTGATGTCATCTTCCACTTAAATTCCATATGGAACTGTTGTTTCAATGCGGCATATTTACTGTTCTTGTAATAGTGTTGTTCTATCTTTATGAACTTCGTTCTCACAATCATAAGTTGTAGATGCAAGTAGCTGTAAAGGATGCCCCTACAAAATGTGGTCAATACATGCATACTTATTGGTGTTTAGGGGACTATGGTCTTAACTTAGGTTAAGGATAATATTAATGAACCAATACCCATAGTTTTGCTTGATTCTTGATTTTGGGGATGCCATTGAGTAGATAATATTATGGGAGTACTTGCTTGACGGGCACTATCTCCATCTGATTTACAAGATTCTTTTGCTTAGAGGTATAGTGTTTGTTGGTGATGATTTTTAATAATAAAGTTGTTTGTGATTTCAACATTGTGTTCTTCCATATCAATGGAAGTTTTATTTTCTTATAGGAACTCAAGTTGATTTAGCTTAATCACCTCTTTACTCTTTCTTATTTCTTTTGTCTTTTTGAATTGCTATTGAATTAATATTTGATCATTTTCTTTTGAAGGTTCTTCTACACTTTTACACTTCATATGTTTTGATTTGTCTTGGCCTTTCAACTTGCATCTCTTTGAATTCAATTGCGAAAATACAAAGAGAATATTTTTTTTCGACTAATGAGTCCTAAAAATTAACGAAGTCACATGATGAAGGTTTTCTTACTTCATTCCTATATGAACTACATTTTGAGCTATTTTATGAAGAAGTCTAAATGTTCTACAATTTGGATTTTTCGACAATTTCATTGGAATTTGGCTATAGAAAAATTACTGGAATTGCAATTTTTCATTGCTGGATTTGCATTTTTGATTGCAAAAATGGATCCAGTGCCCTTAGAAACCCCTATTGCACTTAGATTGTGTAAGCCCAACAATTAAAATCTGCGATTCTAGCAATTCGTAGCTAGGTTTTGGGCAAAAATGGTTGGAAAAATATGACTGGAAAAGGTCCATATCGTAGCATGTTTAGACTACACTCTATTTTATTATTATTGTTGTTGTTGTCCTTCTCTTCATTAGCAAAAGGGATTTTTAATATAAAAAGTATGGTAGCCCTAAACCCAAAAGCTTACAATTTGAGTCATTTTCTTAGAAAATTACAAGGTAGATAAGATAATTTTATTAATGTCCAACAAGTGACCACAAATAGGTCAATGGGACTACTAAGTACAATAGTATCAATACACTACGGGAGCACAAGGACCACTCCTATAAAAAGGCCAAAAGTAGATCTAACTTAAGATCTAAATTCTGATATCTAAGGAAAGAAAGTAATGTTGAAGGATCTAGAATGATACATGCTCTCCTAAGGGCTAAAGCCACATAAACCAACCAAAAAGCCWGGCCAAAACTCCCTAGAGGGATGCCTCGTGTTAAAGTTTGCAGCAGAGTGAGTCATTCTCCAAGACTGCCTTGTGTAGGCTGACTTGAGACTTGGAGAAGAGCCTTATTTGAGACAAGGCAAAAAGTTTTGTGAGCTTTGTGTAAGCAAAAGCCAAGACAAGAGTATTGCTGATCAGTGTTATTTGTGACAAGACTGAGTGACCTCATGTGTTGAGGTATTGCCTTGTGTAGGCAAAAGTGGTGTGTGAGGTTTTCCTAGGCCAAGCAATTGACCATGAGTGGAGAACCAGATGGTCACATCCTGAGACAAATGATCTTTCTTATACGTGAAATGCAAATGATGTATATGTGATGAGCTAATATGATGGCACGTGAGACCATGGCTGCCATGAAAGACTTGTGATTGCTGGAAGAAAGAAGAAGAACCGAGCCTATAGAAAAGTTGAGTTGTCAAAGAGTTGAGGTGTCAAGTTTGAGTTGTCAAAGTCGAGTCATGCAAACTCAGTTGCAAAGCAAAGTCGAGTTGTCAAGTAGTCTGCATGTAAAGTTGAGTTGGTAAGTTAAGTTACAAAAACGAGGTGTCAAGTCTGCATGTAAAGTCGAGTTGGTAAGTTAAGTTACAAAGATAGGTTCCATAGCAGGTTATGGAGAAATAATTATTATTAGTAAGACTCCTCAGCGATTGAAAAAGTGACATTGAATACTCATTGAAAACACAGGGAAGAAGGAAGCTTTGCAGCTCGTGGGATCTTTGCAGGAAGGACAGTTTGTTTTTAGGTTTTGGGCTGCGAATTTCTACCAGAATTTGAGCTAGCTTTAAAGCTAGATTTGGACAAGAAACTCTCATGGTTGTAAGCCTATGTGGCTGTGGTAAATTTGTATCTGCTCCTAGCTCATTCATTTGCTAATAAGAAAGATCATTTGTTGGTTTTTTTCCCTCAAGCTTGAGAGGGTTTTTCCAGGGTAAAATCCTTGTGTTATCGTGCATGCTTCTATTCTATTTTTGTTCATGTATCTCTTCATATTCACTGTGAATAAATTATAAATCAGCAAGAAGTATTTTAAGAAATATTACAAATCTGAACTATATTTAAATTTCAACACCTCGGAGGAGTATGCAGGGGCATGGGAAGAGCCTCAACCTCCACTGGATTTGTTGCATAAGGAGGAGGAAACATTGCTCTCTGGGTCACCTGTCTTTACATATGTGTCTCTCCTAACATCCAAGGCTGAAGAGATAAAACTCATGATAAAAGATTGTCCAAAAGAGTTGGAAGAGAATCTACTAAAAAACTTGAGCCCTACAACGTCTACTTAACAACCTAACCACTTCACTAGATACAATTTTCAATTGATGGCTATTTCACTTCCCTTGAGTATTTGGCAACATTTGATTAGTGTCTCGTACCAGAACAAAACACTTAGTGATCAAACTATGAGCAAATTTACTATTAAGACAAATTAATGTGTATGGTCGTAGGTTAATGTTGGAGTTGTTGTCTATGTTGGTATTGCTTTTTGTTATTATTTCTAGACCGTCTTTGCTCCTTGTTGAGATCCTAGTTCTCTCAAAGATTGAATACACTTTGCAGTTGTTCAAGTCTTCACATCTTTCAATAGTACAAGCTCCATCTAGATTATCCTTGCTAATGTTTGAAGACATTCCCCTGAGATCTCCAGGGTCTCCTCTACACCTTTTAGGTATTTTTATACCTCATGGCTTCGAATTGTGTATTCTAGTAAAATAGAGATTTCATCGTCCTTGTAGTCACCTCTTGAAAATCGAGCACTTTTTTGTATATTGAGACCCTCAAACCATTAGAGCATGTTGCACTTATGTACTCACTTGGGTTATTAAGATTTAAATAGTCTTCATTGTTGTGTTGTTCTTAAATTGTCTATCCTCTAGTTGAACTCTTCATTCATGGGCATTCATCCTTTTGTCCCCATGTTTTGGCTTTCAATGCCAATTCTTCTCCATTCTAGGTATTGTTGAGATTTGGGGGGAGCAAGTAATGAAATTCCCCTTACTTTTCCAAAAAGTTCATGGTGGGGAAGTTGCATCTCCTTTTCACAAGCTTGGCTCACTCTTCCCTTTTTCCCACCCCTTTATCTCCTTTGTGTATCGTACACGTGCATTCTCCACCCAAAACCTTTGTTTGTCCTCCAAGAGTCTACTCTCATTTGTAAGAAGCATGTTCAACTACCCTTGTCAACATGCACTTTAGGAATGGGTGGTCTAAGATTTTGATTTCCTTTATCAACAAATGCTTGATTCTACTTTTTCTTTCCTTTTCTTCTCCTTTATTGACAAATGCTCGATTCTACTTTTTCTTTCCTTTTCTTCTACATGAAACATGAATTAAGAGGATTCTCGAACCATTCTCTACCTTAATTGCATGGAACAACCTTGAGCTATAATGATCATGTGTTGATGGGTTTTGTGGTCTAGATACTTGTTGTAATCAAAGTTTGATGGTGTTTCAAGTTTGCATTCCACCTCCCATTATTATGGGAAGAGTTCCATATTCTTTAAGTATGGGGATTAATAAATACGTCCTTTGCAATTAATTCCCTCATTATACATCTTGATTTATCATTGTTATCATTATTAATACTAATTAAAAATTACCTCTTTTTATTTTCTTGGATATTGATTCTCTTTCAGATATCTACACTTTGGTTCTTGAATATCCATTGTTACAATGGCTAGAATGTTGTCTTATTGGCTTCTCGTCTCATGTGTTGGATTTTTGTTTCTCCCAAATAAATGGTTAGATTCTCAGCTTCTATTAGTTTGTGGAGGTTGTCGTCGAATGCATTGGATTTTCTTTTATCTTCATGGCCTTCACTATTATTCTTGAATACTCCTCAATAATCTAATGTCATAAGTTATAACGCTCTCTTAATTACTTTTATTAAAACCTTAGACAAACACTATCTACCTGTGTCAAATTATTTGTTAAGGCCCTAATCTTCATTCATTATTAGTATATTAGTTATGGTTAGGTTGGCTTAGTGGTAGGTTACATCATGCTCACTTTATCCCCTATTTATAATAAAGGAGATTCATTTGTATAGGCATCTTGTCTTGGGCATTGGATATATTGTAAAAGGATTTAGTGGGATCCCTGTCTATCTTATGTAAAATCATTAATATAATCCCAAAGTAACTTTATTAATTTAAGTTTCATTGATCCTGTTTTCTCCTCCATTTCTCGTAAATATTTATTAAATATAAACAAAGGTTGAAACTAAATAACTATTGGAAAAGAGTACAAAAGGAGAAGAGAGATCAATGAAGTGGAAGAAAAATTCAGAGAAAGGTATGCTAAAGCTTTGAGAGTTTTTTTGCAATTGATTATCTTTTCATTCATACTTAGTTTTCTAAGGGATAAATAACTTTGTTGACAACAAGGATTTCTTTAATAGTGACAAAGAAAGGCAACGTGAGATTCATTTTGATCTTCTTCCTTAAGGTTGTTTATTTTTTGCATGGTTTGCTCTCTTTAGAAGTTATGATTCTCTTCAGTACTAATCGGTGCTATCTTATGCATATGTTAACAGTGGTTATCACACTACTTGAGGTGGTCCAAGTTAGATTATAGAATCTCTTTTCTTTCTCATGCTCTTGGTTGCTTTTGTATGATTCTGTTTACATCTAAAGCTTCCAAAGAATTCTTTGGTCCAAGTTCTCGCAGGAAGTTGAAGAAGCTATTTTGTCATTAATTGATGTATGGTTAATCAATAAAGGATCATTGCATTTCTTTCATTGCGGAAGTTTATTTTTATTGCTAAATGAAATACTTATGCTTATAATTCATTTATTTCTATTTGATTACTTTAATTTTGTAAAGTATTTTGCTGTAATTAATTTTTCATTCTGTACTTATGCTTTATCAAATTTTTATTTGAAGAAAACTAAAAATTGTAAAACATAAAAACATTTTCTAAATAAAGGTTTAAACGTTGGGACTACGTGAATGTGTAGTCTGCATCATTTCTCAAGGTTTTAATTTTAGGGTACTATTCCCGTTTTGCCTTGCTCAGTCTTACGAAGTTTGAGATGTTTTGAACAAAACATTACAGGTTCGCTCTTAACACAACTCTTATACCTATTTGGGGGTACAATTCATAGGACCTCGTTTTAGTTTGCGGCATGCACTTCTGCCCTGAGTTAGCAAGGGCTATGGATCCTTTGCCCTTCTTGAGAGGTAGTGTTTTTGGAGACATTTGCAGGACATATCATCCAAGATGTCTCTCATGGACACCCTTATTTGGCCCATAGTTTTATATGGTTCTGAGGTTTGGGGGTCTAGTTTATTAGTGTTTGATTAGTCCTCAATAGAGAGAGTACATATAATCCTCCTGTTAGAAAAGTAGGTGTGCTTGTTTCATGATAGACAATATAACAATATTGTCACCCAACCATAGGCCGAAGCCACTCCCGAGCACCTTAATCTTGATAGAGAATAATTCTGGAAGCAAACCCTAGGCCTAATAGCCAATCAAGGTAGCGTATCACTCTCTAGAGCTAGCGTACCAAGCAGAAAGTCCAAACCATAACCAAGAGAGAGTCCAAGCCTAAAACCGAAAATACAAGTTGTAGTAGCTGCAGCTGCAACTACTCTCTAGACTTGCGCATAACTAAATTTCTGCAGTTGCGAGTGAGTGTGTGCTAAATGAGCTCTAGTGCTCTGTATTTATACTATTCCTTCTTAGCTGTCTGGGCCAATTTCTCTTCCTGGGGGCTAAAACTCAATATTAAATTAATATCTTTAGCCAACTTGTCTTCTAGGCTTATTGTTCAAAGATTTAGGGTTTCTCTTGCTTCCTGGAATATTCTAGTCTTGTCAAGGTTACATGTGGAGGTTAATACCTTCCGCAGCTACCATAATATCAACACTCCGTCCTAGCTAGGGAGGTATTGAAGGCAATGATCTTGAGCACAAACATACCATTCGATCGCTAGCATCATCATAGCCACACATGCTATCTCATGATTAAATCACGAGCACCATCATCACTATCAATATCATCTGATAGCATCAACTGCATCATATCTTGAAGCCATACTCCATCTGAGTAATCAAGCATGATGTTGAATAAGTCACTCAGTCCACAAAGTGCTACAAGACCCATTCTTCTAATCCGAACATATGTCCTAGAAGAATAACTGTTCCAACACATGCTGGAAGCCACGCCATGGGCTACAAGGACTATGCTTCTAATCCGGACATACGTCTTAGAAGAATAATTGTCCTGAACCATTTTCTGCCTGGAGAATGTCTGTCCACCATCACACTAACTATCCATCTAGCTGGTAATCATTTCCAACACTACTGATAGTCTTCATGGCAATCAAGACAATGTCATTCAATAGAACACAATTGTGTCTATCCATAGTAGTACACAACTACTATCCAATGGTACACAACCACACCAAGTAGCACATGACTACTTAACCAGTGACACATAGTCACAACCAGTGGAACACATCCACCACAGTGGCATACAACTACTCTCCAGAGACATACAGTCTTCACAGTAATCATATCATTTGATATCAACCTGTATAAAAATATCATGATACAAATTGAGTCATCTGGGCCATTCTTCCACTCACATTTGTGAGATCTGGAAGGGCATCTGCCCTCAATGAAACATCAGCCATGGGCTATCTGGACTATTCTTCTCAAGCATAGAAGAATAACTATCCCTAATTTTTGAGCCTAGACCATTCACCTAATTGAGCCATTCCTCCGACACTAATCATAGTGCAGCTTGGAGAGAATGAGTCTGCCCTAGGGAATGCTTGTCCCTGATTGCTGAACCTAGACCATTTCTCCAGCACTAATCATGGTGCAACCTGGAGAGAATAAGTCTGCCCTAGGGAATGACTATCCGGACCATTTCCTATGGAAATGACTGCCCTGCATCAACCTCCAAAATAGACCATTCTTTGAAACTGCTCACAACTGTGAACTTCGAAAGAATGACGGCCCGGTGAGGCAGACCATTCTACTTGGCCACTACTCAAAGTGACTGCTAAGAAGATTGACTGTCCTAGACCATTACCCCACACTGGTCACAAGGGGAATCACTGTCTATGGTACATCATCAATCTATCAGACCATTTTTTGAACTGGAAAATGCATGTCTGTCAGAAATCTCAAACCACTTTCCGAACTGGAAAGGAACTGCTCAACCTGGACCGTCCATAAATCAATAACATATCAGTGCTCCCTCCCAACCTGGGAGTAATCTCTTCCTTTTTCAATAAAGAGGTTGTCTCCACGAGCCCCAACTTGTTTCTTAAGTATGCAAACTTTTCATCTTGGACAGAGGCTTTACCAAAATATCTACTATCTGCTCATCGGTGGAGATATACTGGAGAACCACTCTCTTCTGGACTTTATCACGGAGAATATAATGCTTGATCTCAATGTACTTCGGTCTGTCATGGAGCACTGGTTTTCTCTGAAGGCTTCACATAGCTTTGATCATTACAATATATTATGGTTGAATTCAGTACTTCTATTTCCTGCTAGCTCATGACATCGAGGCAAAGCTCAAACTAAAACATATCCAAGTAGCACTTCTTTTGTCATCGTGAGCGATTGTCATGGATTAGCAATCCATCATCCCAGACTTCTGAGTAACCATTCTGATACACTATTTCTGTCATAGAAGGTTTTCACCACGCTTCTGCTGTATATATAAGATACTCTCCATACAAGTTCTTATATCTGCATATATGGGTCTCTTTTTGGTATAAGCTTCTTTCTTTTATTTGGGAAGAACACTCTTTTACATGTAAATTCCAATCCAAGGATACTGCAGGAGGTATATCTGGTTAACTAGGATGAGCTGTTGTCATAGTTTTCTCCCTCTTTCTGGAAGAACCTCTGAATCTTGCAATGCTTTCATTCATAAGCATTTTTCACATTTTCTTACATACACTGTTCTTTATCATAACGTCCCTTTCTTCTACTTGATTGCTCCAAGCTGGTAGTCTTGTGATTCTCGATATAATCATTGGTTGTTCTGGGTTTTTTTTCTTTCTTGGAATCTTCATGTTCTTCCTCATGTTTCTCTTTAGTTCTTGGGTCCATGGAGTCTTCTATAGATTCCATGCCCTGAAGATTTCGACTTTTTCCTTTCATCATAGGATCATGGATGTAGATGGACAACCAAGGATACTTTAAGGCTTCTTTTCGAAGAAGACTTCTTCTGAACACGTGCTGCTTATCATGGCTGCTACTTTCAATGGGAACATGGACACATACTTCATATTCCTCAATGGATCATATCATTTAGGATTAGCTCCCTCCTAATCCTTGCTTCATACATGAATGCATGCTCTTCTTTTGGAATTCTGTAATCAACTCCCTCCGTCTAAGAGAGTCCACGCTTCTGTCTGCATTCTTATTGTCTTTTGCAAAGTGTCACAAGTCTTCTTATAATTTCCTCTTGATTGTTGACTTTTTTCTGTTTTGATTTCTTCTCGGTCTCTTCAGGTTTGATTCTGAGTTCGACTTATCTAGTAGTTGTTGCTTGTATAATAGCTTCCACAGGAGTTCTTACCAAAGATTGTCAACGTACTTCATCTTTTAATGTGTATTGCTTGACTTGTAGTCATCGTGATAGCAATCCTTATCTTTTTATTCTTCCATAGGTATTGTTTCCCTTGAACATCTTATCTTCTAAGAAATAGATATACATGATATGTACAGGAACTATGTAAACATGGTATGTACATGAACTTTGCAGAATATTGTTACCTTGACTTAGAAGAAGTCTGCTTCATCCTGCTTAGCTTTCTTTGAGGGTTCCTTTTCTTCGACAACTGTTGCTTCGTGTGTTTCCTTCCTTTTCTTTAACTCAGGACAATGGTTCTTGTAGTGACCATATCTTCGACAGTTGAAGCATTGTATTTTTGACATATCCTTTTCTTGATTTTGTTTCTTCCTTAAGCCAAACTTCCTCTTATTCTTGGAATTCTTGAATTTTGCTGTGAAGGCTTGATCATCATATTTCTTTT
>JASDQU011310817.1:12902-24156 GCA_032191745.1 Picea mariana | reverse complement strand
GATCTTTTCATATTTTAGGGAGTCTGAAAAGAGCTTAAAGGAGACTCCAAAGAGTTCCTTTTTAGAATATCGTTTAAGAGTCCGAAAAAGAGATAAAAGCATACTCGGTAACCTATTATCATGCATTAATGAGCATGAGAAAGAACAAAGACTCGGCTCGGTAACTATACTCATGTTTTTACGTGCACGAGAAAGAAAAAAGACTAAGCTCGATCCAGAAAAGACTACTACGTTACGATGGGAAAGACCCTCGAACGAGGATCACTCCTAGTAGCGTGTCTCTCTAGAGGTTGTTTTCCCCCAACTTGCATGATAGAACCTAGCGGTTTGGATCTAGCATGATGTCTAGAGGCGAGAGACCTCCCCCCTAAGTGTTGTTTCCTCCAACGACTCTTCTTCTTTCCTCATTTAGTCATCTGGTTACTAATAGGAACATTTTTAATAGGGGGAGGAAAAGAAGGTTCAAGTGCTTGATCCGAAGAGAGACTTGATTCTAATGGAGGTGGGTTTGTTTCATTTTTTAATGATCTTGACAAAGATGATGAACTATGATCATAAGCGTATGTTTCATGTTTTAACAATCTTGACATGGGAAAATAACTATGCTCGTCAAGACCATATACTACCAAAGAATCAGACAATTCTAAGGATTTTCACAACTGAGTCGAAATCATGTTTGTCATGGAAACCTATGAGGTGGGAGGAGTAGGAAAAGGAAAATCCCCCATGAGTGAGGAATCCTTAAGGATACCTACTCCTACATTCTCAATACCATTTTTTCCTAGGAAAGGGACATTATTTGCTGCAAAATTGTGGAGATTTGGAGTTGTATAGTCAAGTTGGTAAATAGTGATAATATTTTCTTGATGGGGAAATTGTAATATACGAAACACTCAAGATGCAATGAAAATCATCGCATAGAACCAACTACGACCAAGTAAAAAATTATAATATAGGGGTGTGTCGGCCACTTTAATATCTACTTAAACAATCTTACCCTTCAATGTCATAGTGAAACATTGCAAGAGTTCGTGAGGTTGGAAACCATGTACATCCAACGCTTTCAAGGTGGTAGGGGACTGGGTAAGTGTAGGGGAACCAATGACTCTCCAACAAGGAAAATACATGACACGGGTAGAGGCTCCCTCCTCTAAAACAATGTGATGGATGTTATTTCCACCAACCAAAAGTTGAATTTGGAATGCTAAGTGGTGGGAGAGCCTCTCCTTAAAATAATTCAGATTAAAGATAATCAAGTTTGACTCCTCGGAATCCATGGCGCCAATGGCTGACAACAGGGTTCTACGTTGACTTGGAAAATTCTATAGAACTTTGAGGGATGACATAGCATAAAGATCTTGGGCAAAATATTCAATGATGTTGTATTTTTGGGAAGCATGTACATTTGGATTAAATAACACTTTTTGAATTACGCCCTTGGGTGGCCACAACGTTGTGTCAGAAATTGGCCTCTCAATATGAAGAGGATTGGAATATGGAGGAGGAGTGGAACTAGAGGGATGAATTACATCCTTTCCCTTAGGCTAATCATATGGAGGACTATCATAAGTATTCATGTGATTTGTGACATTAACCGTTTTAAACATGTACACCTCATAGGTGCTCGATGAATCATCCCCATGGTGGGAATGCCTTGTGTTTCCCCTTGGCAGAGGGGTAGGGTTTTGTGCAACCAGATGTTGTTTTTGAACTAGTTGGGAGGTACCCTTCATATATTTAGCGATAGCCTCACAATAAGGGAATTATTTCATGTAGTGGTCTTCCTCACAAATCATACAAAGAGATTAAGGCTTCCTAGTCGGTTGAGTATCAATAGTCTTAGGATTATCCTAATCGTTATAATATTTCTTGGATTTACCCTTATTTTTATTCTTACCTCTTTTTTTCTGAGATGAAGTGGATCAGACCACATTCACCTTAGAGGTTTGAGAAGGAGTGGAAGTAGCTTTGGTGTCTGAAATATAACCTGGTTCTAGAGCATGTCTTGATGGATCGTTCGACACACGAGGAGCATTAGGGATCAGATTGTAAAGTGTTTCAGAATGGGAATAAACCAAGTCCAACTATTGCACATGACTAATATCCTTCTCCCTAGTAACAATGTTTCCCATAGCTACGTCATGGGCGATGCGAAGAAATAAAATTCGCGAGGGGTTGGTCTGACATTGGAGATTTAATATAAAATATCCGTCGTCTCCACTCATGAATATGATAAGATATGTGGGTGGAAGAGGATTTTTGGAGCAAGGTCAAAGGTTATGTACTGGTATTGTACTATATAGGCAATTGAAAATGCTTTAGGATATCCATGGAAAGAGAATTAAAGTCAGAAAATGGTCAAGTTGGATATTGGTGGCCACCCACCTGTTCCAAATTCCAACTGGCTCATCTAGCCAATTTTCAGTTCACCACGTTTATCTGTAATGGGGAAATTTATTTGTAATTGTGGGTTTTTCACTTACAGGGATTTCCTGAATCCCTACACAGCATCTATATGGATATTGGTGGACACCCAACTATTCCAACTGGCTTATTTTGGCAGTTTTCATGTCAGTACATTTTTTTTTTACTTCCAGAGTTGTTTTGGGGCTCTAAACAATTTTTTTTGTATTGCCACATTTGAACTATAGATGAAGTTAGATTTTGACAACATAATATGTATTTCTCGAAAATACCTTTCCAACGGGCTATCACACGCCTAAAACAGAGATCGTATGCAAAAGTTATGACCTCGGGAAGTTGATGTACTAACTTACCGCAATGGGGCCCACATGACTTTTGGCACTTCATCTCCTAGGGTTAGATTTTTGGATGTCTAGGGTTTTGGAATTCACGTTTATCATAAAAATGCCTTCATATCCTCATTATAATCATCTTCTTGTGAATGAGTGTAACCGTCAAATCTCTTCTTAGAGACAAAGATGCCACCATTCTAGTGAGTCTTGCACTATGTATTTTTACAGTCTCTGTACATTTATTTCATTAATAGAAATCATGTATTGTTGTATTTTTCTGTTTATGGAAATTTTCATATGTATTTCATTATAATATCTATACTTTCATTTCGTTCCGAAAATAATCCGGATCATTGGTATCAGAGAAGGATGCTCTTGATCATTTTTCATTGCATTTTCTTGACGAGGTCCGAGTATAGAAAGTTCGGTCTTGAGCTTGTCTCTCTTGAGGAAAATGGCTCTCGCACGCCCAATAAACCCTCTATGGCAGAAGAAAATAAAAATGAAAGAGGAGAATATTCTATTAACCTATTGCTTGAGCAAGTTCTCGTGCGATAGAGGAACAAAATGATGGAGAATTTTTCCCACATCCTTCAACATCGACCGATAGCAACAAGAACATCTTCATCAAGCAACCACTTTTGAGGAACCTCTCCCTTCAAGGTACAAGTTAATTTTTATATTCTCATATTTGAAGGATAGATATATGCAGATGCCTCATAAAAATGGTTGAATCTGCTAGAAGGTTATTTATCTGTTCACAATTTTCCTGACAGGGAAAATATCACCTTCGCACTCCTCAAGGCTCCCCCACATGTCAAACATTGGTGGGAAACTTATTGGGAGAAAATTTCCACAGAGGAATCTAGAATACATGGGGCCGATCCCACTTGGGATTTTGTTTCGATGTGGTCAAGGAACAATAGTACCATGTTGATAAATATGAAGACCAATACATGATATGGACCACACTACAACAAGAGAAGATCCAAACAATGTCAGAGTTCACAAATACTTTCCATACCTTGCACAGCAAGTTGTGTATCAAAGAATCTAAGGAACATCTAGTTCTGAAATACCGTGGGGCTCTACACAGGTACATCCAATCCGAAATGGATTTCCTAAACATCTCGTCATTGGGAGGTTCCTATCAATATGTTGTTAAAATCGAGAAAAAATTTAGGAACCAATACAAATGGGAGTTTGGGTTTGAAAATCCACAACAACCAAAGCATGGTAAAGAAATACATAACCAATAGAATCCTGACAACCAGTCCAAGAAATAGGAAAACAAGGGTAAAGGAAAGATGAAGAATGACACTGGGAAGTGGTGTGAATTCCACAAAATCCCTTGGCACAACACCGATGAATGTTTCTCAAAATAGCCATTGGTGGTCGAGGTCAAAGACAAGGAGTAAAACCCTGATTCAGAATCTGATCCATTAAATATTGAAAACAAACATATCATCAACTCGTACCCCACTTCTATTTTCACAACTGCAACAATTCAACCAGAAAAACCAGTAGATTTTGAAGACGGGGAGCACCTCTTCCATTCACAGATGTGGGTGAAGGGGACCTCGTTTCATTTCATTGTTGATAGCGAAATCTAGAAGGAACTCATCTTAGCTGAGGTCATCAAACATTTGGGGTTGTTGACAACACCACACCCACAACCATACAACATTGGGTGGCTTCAAGGGATGAGATCTCCATGTCATCCAATAGTGTCACCTATCCTATGGCATCCATCCCTTAAAGGATGAGGTAGTGTGTGATTTTTCCCCTCTTGATTTCTGTGTTGTTGTTTTGGGCCAACCATATATGTGGAAATGTCATGTTTTTTATGAGTCTCGATCCCTTAGTGCCATTATTAAGCTGGGGGGTCATCTATACATGATACTAGAGGTAGTTTTGACTATTGTTCCACCAAAAATGTGCCACAAGGTAATCTCTCATACTAAAAAATTCATCCTCTTCAAAGTCTGTTCAAAGGATGCACAGAAGTCCACTGCAACCACTGTAGCCTCAACACCTTCTATATAGTAGAAGTAGATTGCATATATTGTTTCTTCACCTACGATAGTGCCTACACAATGTGCCATCAAGCCCAAAGACAATAGATTGGTGGAACAGATTCAACCCCACCAACAACAGGTTGGTGACAGACTTCCACAGACCAAGCAACGCAACTTCTCCAACAAGGAACGTATCTCACCAAGATTCAGATTTATAAAATGCTTTCCCCTCTTCCCCAGGAACTCAATGAAATGGATATCATTGCTTCCTAAGTGGGGAGGATTGATCCAGGTGGATATTGGTGGCCACCCACCTGTTCCAAATTCCAACTGGCTCATCTAAACAGTTTTCAATTCAACATGTTTCTTTGTAATGGGGACATTTCTTTGTAATTGTGGGTTTTGCACTTACGGGGTTGTCCTGAAGCCCTACACATAATCTAGGTGGATATTGGTGGCCATTTAAATTTATGAGAAAAATGAAATAAATAACAGACTATATACAATAACATAGAGATACGGAGAAAAATAACATATAACCAATGAACAATAAATAAAATAGGATGAAACTTTAAAACTGTAGAACTGAAAACAACTTGCTCGAATGGTGGTATCTATCTCTGAGAAGAGATGTGGCTTCTACGCACATCCTTCTTATCATAATGATTAAAATGAGGCCTCAGAGGCCTTTTTAACATTACTCATGAATTCCAAAACCCTAGACATTTAAAAACCTAACCCTAGGAGATGAAACGCCAAAACTTATGTGGGCTCCGATGGGTAAGTTGGTACCTCAACTTCCCAGGGTCATAACTTTTGCATACGACCTCCATTTTAGGTGCGTGATATCCCATTGGAAAGGTATTTTTGAGAACTACACATTATGATATGAAACTCTAACTTTGTCCATAGTTTGACTATGGCAAGCCAAAAAAACACTTTTTAGGGCCCCAAAATTGCTCTGGAAGTACAAAAAGATGTACTGACATGAAAAACCCCAAAATAAGCTAGTTGGATTAGGTGGGAAACCACCAATATCCACCTGGAAGTTGTGTAGGGCTTCAGATAGCCCTGTAAGTGTAGAAACCACAATTACAAATAATTACAGAAGACGGTGCTAAACTAAAACTGTCAAGATGATCTAGTTGGAATAGGTGGGTGGCCACCAATATCCACCTGGATTAGTCCTCCCTCCTTAGGAAGAAAGGGTCTCCATTGCGTTGAGTGCACCCATAAGGTGAGTAAATTTCTGCTGAATTTGGCCCTGGGTGAGCCATTTTCCTTGGTGTAGGAGATTCCCTACCTTGACAACCTGATAAAGATGGATCCTCTTCTAGCGAGTGCCATTGACCTATGTGTCCACTATCTGATCAGTGGATGCATGTTCCATGAAGTCAAGGTTGACCTCTGTTTTTTTAAATTGTTATGCGATCTCTGTGGTGTCCAATAATGGTGGAAAATATGGTCAGAGGAGGCCCACATTGAACAATGGGTGGAATCCAGGGAATGGAGGAGTGTTGAGCTCAAAAACATTGTCTCCCACAACCTTGGTGATAGTGTAAATAACATACTGAATACAATAACACAAAGATACAAACAAATTTTCAGTTCAACAAGTTTCTCTATAATGGGAACATTTCTTTGTAATTGTGGGTTCTGCACTTACAGGGCTGTCTTGAATCCCTACACAGCATCCAGGTGGATATTGGTGGCCAACCACCTATTCCAAATGGCTTATTTTGGAAGTTTTCATGTCAGTACATCTTTCTGTAGTTCTAGGACCGTTTTGGGTCTCTAAACAATGTTTTTTTTTTTCTTGCCACAGTCAAACTGTAGACAGAGTTAGATTTTGATGGCATAATTCGTATTTCTTGAAAACGCCTTTCCAACGGGATATCAGATGCCTAAAATGGAGATCGTATGCAAAATTTAAAACCCAGGAAGTTGATGTACTAACTTACCCCAACGAAGCCCACATGACGTTTGGCACGTCATCTCCTACGGTTAGGTTTTTGGATGTCTAGAGTTATGGAATTCATGTTTATCATAAAAAGGCCTTTAGAGACTCATTGTAATCATCTTCTTTTGAATGAGCACATCTGTCACATCTCTTATCAGAGATAAAGATGCCACCATTCTAGCGAGTCTTGCACTCTATATTTTTATAGTCTCTGTACATTTCTTTCATTAATAGAAATCATATATTGTTGTATTTCTTTGTTTCTGGCAATTTTTATGTGTATTTCATTGTAATATCCCTTCTTTCATTTCGTTCCAAAAATAATCTATATCAACAAAGGATTTACGTGGTAGTTCAATATACCATTTTGTTGTCACACTTGTAAGTGTTCTCTGGAAAATTCTAAGACAAATGGAATCGTCGAACAAAGAGTTGGAAGAACACCATAAATGGAAATTTATAACATGATTGTTAGGATCTTCCCAAGGTTTTCCATCGAATTTAGGGATGTCGGTAATTTGGTATGGATGGCGGGCCAAAACAAGGCATGTTGAATGGGATCATTTGTTAAATGCAATAGATCTGACAGATCTAACATAGCCAAGAACAATAGTTGTTGGTTAGGCTATGGATATTAGTGATAACCATATTATGTGGGAACACTAGTAGTACCATATCCATATTTTGATGAGATGGAAAACCTAGATGGTCCTCCCATGTATGGTGGTTTCCTAAGTTTTCCACCCATGTAAGGTGGTTGTCCTAATTGTCCACCCGTGTACTGTGACTGAACAGATGTACCTCCTACATACTGAAGTTGAACTGATAGTCTGTCCATGTGATGCGGTTGGCCTGATGGATCTCCCATATAGGTTGATTGAAGGAACTATTTCATTTGAATCCTGGGTTTTATGGTTTGAAAGGTGAAAGTTCCTTGGAGAGGAATGTCCTCTAGATTGGGTTGATCCCACAAAGGATCCACAACTCCTGGATATGGATGTTCAGGATATAGGCTAGTGGTAGCAGGGATAGAAGGACTTGTAGGAGAGGCTTTCCCCTAGGCTTGTTGATGTTTCAACCATGTAGGTTTCCCTCTAGTAAAAAGATACCTTTCAGCTGAAGGTTTCCCCTTAGCTAAAGGTTTCCCTCCCATTGAATATTAACCTCCAATTTAGGGTGTACAAATCTATGATGTATGATATGGAGGCTAAGTATCTTGTGTGACTATGGTTGTGTGAACGACTTGAATGTCGACCATTTGACCAATGGAACGATCAAGTAAGGAACTTGGTGTGTGCATGTGGAGAAATAGTGAAGCAAGAATATTACCTGACACATGTGTGAAAGGAGATGAATGTGAAAGTGGTTGAGTCAAGGTTACCTGGGTCAATGATATTTTTGGTAAAGATGAAGCATCAACAGTATCAACTACAGGAGTTGTGGAAAAAGATAAATTCCCAAATCCTTCATGAAAACCAAAATATGACAGGTTTGCACCAAAAGATTGTGTAGTGGTGGAACCGAGCGATAATTGATAAGAAGAATAAGAATCAACATATCTCGTGGATGGTGGATCAATGAGTGCTTGACCAAATGGACCAGTAAACAAAGGATTCACAAAAGATGCAAATCATTTTATGAAGGTTGGGACCAGTTCTTCAATGTGATGGCCACTCCCAGGAGAGACACTCCCAGTTTCAGAAGTGGGATATGCAATCATTACTTCGTAAGAAATATTTTTTTGAGGTTCCTGAACATCAATATCCATACCTTGTAAAATGTGAAATATCTGATCCTAAGGCCGACTACGAAATTCAAAGAAACACACTCCTGTGAAAACTAAAAGTGATCAACCAAGAAACAATAGGCTCAAGGATCTTTTGAAGACATGATATCAAGACACCAACAATGAAATGAGAAGTAGTTACCCTGACCTCCATGTAACGACCCTTCTAGGTGCAAGTAACCCTCACTTTCGTAGGATCATCCTTCAAGGGTACTGAGAGTGTGATACGACGTCTACCCTAGGTACTATGGGAATCCCCACACAATCACCTTTGTAGGTACCTAGGAAATGCCACTAAGGATACCAAATCGTAGTCAACCTCCGGGTTAGTACAGTCAACATTTGGGACCAAATGTATGGGAAGGATATCAAAGTTCGAAAATCTTCAAGATAATAGAAGACAAGTGGAACAGTAAGACTCCACAAGACCACGAATGGATTCAAACTTCACGAAGCACCGAGACCAAATTAAACCGGTGGTTTCTCAAGAAAAATCCCCAATATACGCTCCATGTTCTACAATTGGTTAAGCTTTGGAGGGGTAATATTCACTTCTCTCCTACACATGACCTCATTTTTATCCCCTATGTGAGATGGGGCTCCTATCTATTCTTATAAAAAATTTGGATTTGTATGATCTTTAGTGCTCTACAGTCTGTTTAGTGGTATTGGACAATTTAATCATTTTACCTAGTCCAAAGACCCTAATCATGTGCTACTGTTGGTGTGATAAAACCAAAACCAATTCTAGTTTATTTTATTAGTGCGTGGTTTATTTTGATGGATTTTACTCAAATGGTTCATGAAGATGAAACTCATGATGTGTAAGATACTTGACTCCAATAGAATACGAAATAATGATATGCAGTTCATTCTTTTTGATGAATTATATATATGGGAAGTGTTCTCACTCCAGGAGTCTTTCTAGGTTGTGATTCAAAAGAGCTTGGTAACTTGATCAAGAACTCAATAATGTATGTAGAAAATGGATCAAAGTGAATACCTCAACCACTCAATCTTCAATTCAATATAGATTTGGATAAATCAGGACAAGGAAAGGCCACCAAAATAATATTGTTTAGAAAGTTATAATTTCAATGGATGAAAGAAACTGATCATATCAACAATATCACATCTATGAACCATACATCTGACAGGTCAAATATAACTAGCAGTAGGAAGTGTGAATCTTTTTTATTTATGCAAAGATAATAAGACAATCATCAATCATAATATAAACATGAAATGGACAGAATTCCAAGTTCACAATAACATAGATGAAAGACAGGAAAATGGATTGAATGACATTCAATGGCATAAACTTATCATTCCTTGATATATCAAAAAGGTTAAGATACAAAAGAGTACAAATGAGAATTCAAGTTCGAACCCCTAGATCCTCTCTTTGATCCTATTTATATAGATATTTCATGCTCATCTAGATCCAAAATAGATGGATGTCATAACCTCTTCACCTATCTTTACTTGGTTGAAGAGATCCAACTCAAATCCGAATTTGTGAGGTGGCTAGCAAAAACAGCGTATACAATTTTTGGAAATATCCCTCTCAAATATGCACTCGTATCTCTCGAATAAAAACAGATTTTGTAAAAATGAGAGAGGTTTTTGAATAGGATCTCGTTCTTGTGAGAAACCTCTCCCACGTTACAAAAATACATTTCCATCTCTTCGAAATATATCTCCAAATAAGATGAATAAAATAGGAAAACAGAGATTTCCAAAATCTAGTCATATTCCTACAATCTAGGATTTGATCCATAGAATTTTTCCATTGGTGAAATGAAGTGCCACCTGCACCCATAGATGAGATTTGATGATATCTTGGAGGGATATTCATCATGTTCCCCTAAAAATCCTCTTTCCAAGTCGAATTTTGACCTTTTGACCAAAATTTGTGAAAATCGCCATCTACAACAAGTTGTCAGCGCTCTCAATGTAAAACTAGTGCTTTGTGCTGCAAACTAAAGCTCAGTTGTCAGTGCACTCAGTGTAAAAATAGTGTTTTGCGCTAAAATCCAGTCTTCATGAGGAATAATCATAATATAGATGTCAATTCAGGTTTTGAAATGTAATGATGGGTTATTATGACCCACGAGTGACCTTGACAACTTAGAATTGACCCTTAGAAGTGAGAATGACTTGACTTAATGAGACATCAAATTATTCTAAATGACCAAAAAAACAAAGATTAAAATTAATTTCATGACTCAATTCTACCAGTACTTTCTAGGAGTTAATATCTGGCTCCAACTGGGATGGAAACTTCCCTATGAGGTTTCCAAGAACCTAGTAGTTCTAGTCGCCTTGTTCATTGGGCTATGGAGTCAATAGCCAACCATTCTATGAACTTTCGAAACTTGCAGTTCCATTTGGCATGGATTCATATGGCTTGTGCCACCAATCCTTTGAAAACCTTTAAGATCTGTTACTTGTGTCATACCCTGATATACTGAAAACAACTCTGCTTATTCATTGAAAACTGAAAACCAATGCTCAACTACTTAGCTTATCCATACTACAAACCAATTGCAAACTGAAGACAAAAGCTCAACTACTGAGCTTATTCATGTGCACTCCTAATCTAATCAACTATACTGCTCGTTGATCAAGTGAAATCATGCTTCCAATGAATCCATACAAGTAAACTTATGACTAGGATTATTTTTATGCCACTGATTAGAAGATAATAATAAAAGCATAATAGTGACCATAA
>JASDQU011310816.1:14256-27841 GCA_032191745.1 Picea mariana | reverse complement strand
CATGCATAAGATAACTTTGACAGAGTGATACATGGGAAGCTCAAAGAAAGATAATGATAGATCAACCTCAAATACTTTATATTCAGAAAACTGGGTTACAAAGTACTGTCGAGATTGTTCTGAAAATAGCTCTCTTGAAATTTCTAAAAATTATATAGTTTATTACATATTCTCTGAAATTTAAATGTGTTTGTCATAAAGACTGGGATTGGGGCTCCCCCGGACCATAAAGAAAATATGTATAAGAATGAAGTTTGTAGAAGCAAGAAAGTGGGCGGCGGAAAACAACAAGACCTGGTAAGAAGAAAAAGGAAATTATCAGTCTTCGGTTAAACCTTTCTATTTAAATAGGTGGATTAACTATATGAAGGACTTGATAAAGAAATAAGGATGTGATCAGTATGAACTGACTATGATGGTATCTCTCATGTTGTCACTTGTTTGCAATTGTCCTTTTTTTACTTTCATCGACGGTTACAGGAACCGTCTCAACTTCCTTTTTCCCTTCATCGGTCAGTTTTTTAATAGCTTTTTTAAACCACTCTTCAATATAGCTTATCATGGGTGCCACGTTGATTTCATGTTGGATTTTTGTATTGAATAGATCACCCTCCAAGTCCCTTAGTCCAATGGAAATATTACGCAAAGCTTCTTCAATATCTTGATTTTTTACTGAATAATCCACTAGCCAGTTGTACACGTCATCTTCATATACTCAAGAATGCCATAGAAATTTTCAAATGATAACCCTTTAAAGATATCAGCTTGTTCATCAAAGGCTTGCTTGGCTAGGAACAACGAGTTGAGGATCAATTTGGGTTCTTGGACCTCATTGGTGCTTCCAGCTAGATCTATCTCAGTTAGCCTCTTGAATATTTATTCTTTCTTCAATACAGCCTGGTCACATGCTTGGACAATGATATTCAAGTGTTTAACCTTTTCCTTCAAGCATGCATTCAGTTGTTTTATCTAGTTCAGAGAAGGGAGATCCTCCTATATTCTTCTCAACTTTTTCATATTGGTAACTTTAAAACCGAAGGGTACGACCGCGTCAAGGTAAAAACCTTTGTTGTGTTGGTTTTGTCACTTGGGTGAGAAAAACAACAACACTTGCATGTCTAGATGAGCCTTCTAGACAAGACAAAAGTTTGTGAGTTAGTTAAGTAAGACAAACACATGTAAAAACAAATAAATAAAACTAAAACAACTAAGCAATAAATTTTAGAAAGTGTGAGAAACTTAGAACCATGAAAATCAAACAATGACCAACATAATGCTACCAATGGATCAATAGATTAGTAGGCAAAACAATGTAAAGAAAAATAGGGACTTATGAGTCCCCTCTTCCTCATGAGTCCCCTCTTCCTCCTTGGGAGGGATCTTGAGTTCTCTAATGGAGAGCTCTTCATATAATGGAAGAAATGGAAAATGGTGAAGAAAAACAATGCCTATTCCCTCAAGAGGTGAGTGGAAAGGCCTATTGCAATTGTGCTTGAAGGATTCCAGGAGAAAAGAGGATTCCCAAGGAAGAATTCTTGCAGCATAACAATACTATCAAGATCTTGGTTTCTTAGCACACCCATGGCTCTTATTTATAGCATTCATACATGGCAAAATGTAATTGGTTCATAGTGTGAACAAGGGGCCTTTTAGGGCACCCTCTAGCCCTTGACCAGACCCCAAGCTAGATTTTGCTTAGATATGCGTGTCAAATCGTGTTGTGGGTCGGTCCATAAGTGGTTGAGGGGCCGAAAATATCCATAAATGCGTTGTTCATAGAAGTGTGCAGATTTTATTGTACACAGTCGCGCATTTGGCACATAGTGCACACTGAGGGTTGTGTTGGCCCGCGCACTATGCATGCGCTTCTTGTGGTGAATTCGCGCATTGTAATTTTTGACCCAATTTGTATAGTTTTTTTCCTTTTGAATGCATTTTTGGTGTTGTAGGTGGAATAATTTTTGTTGGCATTGTTATTTTTCCTTAACCATTGTGTGCAATGTTGCGGACAATATTTTAGTTATAACAAATGACCCCTGATGTGTGAGGTTAGGAGCATACATATAGCCGAAATGCATCGATGCTTATTTTTTTGAGAGTGCCATTGTAATGAAGAGTGAAGAGAGGAACTGCAAGAGAGATCCATCGGAGGGAGAGGGATAACTGTGGGACCCAAACCTTTCTCTAGGGAGAAAAAAGAAATTTTTTGTACAAATGAGGCAGGCATGCCTCATGCTCGTGTCATGTAACCAAAATGTGAGGTTGTAATTGAATATGTATGTTGATGCAGATAACTGCAGCGCCCTCGGGGGTGGTTGATAATGACATATGACTATTCTAAATGGTGAACGGAATCCGAAGTGAGGCAACGACGACTGTAAAAATTGTCGATGACTCGTAGGCATTGTGGCCTAACAAATTCAAGGTCTTCAGTTGATATGAAACAACTGCAATAGTTGCATAGTAAGACCCACTGTAACATGAGATTTTCCTGAAGTCGAATGTTATGGGGGTCAACGGAATCAGAAAGCAATGATGAATCTCTCTGTGTCATCTGAGACTCATCATTGAAAAGGTAATGAGAGTCAAGATAGTGTCGCCCTTCTGGAAACTGTGTTGATTTCGACAAGAAGGGAGATGTGACTCCAAGAAGCAAAGGGATTCATGAAATCCACTGAGTAATAGGTGATATCAGGTACTAATGGGTAACATGAAAAAAGTCAAGATTTGATGAGACTCAAGACTTCCCTTGGTTGGGGGATTTTTGAAGGATGACTGGCATCAACTGTAAAACAGGATCTAGTGTGAGGGGGGCGACTAGATATGGGGCTAAACTATGCCAAAGGCTAACCAAGTGGACAAACTCAAAGATCATGGGGATATGGACGTGGGATACTCGGGGTTCATGAACAATGTCGATATGAAAAGAGAGTGGATGCCCCGACCAAGGGCGACATGGGTTGCGTTGCCAGGAAAAAGAAGGCCATCAAGGGTGATGACGAAAAAACTAAGTATATGTTGGAAACAAAGACTTTTTAAAATTACCAAAGAAATAAAGAATAATTGGGGTTGAGCATACAGATACAGAAACAGGTGCCCCAATGAAATTTGGCTTGGCCTATGAGGGCGGAAGTTGTGAAAGAGAACTGGTAGATGGTGGGGTCCTCATGGGTGGGTTTTTGTATTAGGTAAATGGATGGAGGACAATCTGCATATGGGAAAATTGATGGTGTATGAGATGGAGGGATAATGATACTGCAAAGGTGTAGTCAATAGAACCGAGATGATATGACCTGGGAGTCAATTGTGAAAGCTAGAAATATGATGAGAAGAAGTATGGGATTCATTATCGGAAGTGTATAAGACTATCAAGACTCCCATCCTAGGGGGTGAAATCAGCATGAGTGTCAAGTTTCCAAGGGGAACTATGAATGGGACAACTCATGTGGGGGAGAGTGCTATCGGGTAACAATACCCAAATGTAGCAGAGTTAAAGGTATTGCAGAGCCGGATTTAAGGACCCTAAAGGTAAATGTCAGAGGGTATGACTAGGAGATGCAATTGATTTGTAGAGGAAATCATTACATTCCAGTGTCGAACATATACCTGAAGGGGTTGTAAGCTTGTGGAACAAGTATGAAAACCAAATACCCGATGTGAACAATATATGATGATAAAGAACATATAACAACTATTTGATAAAATTGAACATGAGAATGTGTACCTGAATGTGACATGAGAAAAATGCTCCTCTGGGGCCAAGTGTAGATGATGACCCGGGGAATGTGACTGTGTAGATGGTGGGACCAAGATCCCGTAGCTAAGAATGGATTGGAAAATAGAGGCTCTAGGCTCCTGTAACATAGTATGGAAGTTGGAGAAAAGGGACTATATATGGTTGGTGGGCCCACAATGCCACCTCATTTGTACCTGTCACTGTAGCTTAATTGACAAGAGTTCTCTAAAGAGATTTGGAGATTGTGGGAGCATGAGGCTGCCGATATGGATGATATATTTTCTATGTGTTGTGACAAATGTATGATGTTTATGTATAAAATGATGTTTTAATGTAATAAATGCCAATCTAATACTAGGTTAGCCATGTTATCTGCTACTTAATTAAATTGTCTTGGAATATGTGTAAATGTGATTGAGTTCAATTTGTGATATAGGAATCTAACTTGCAGGTATTTGCGAAAGAGGAAAGGATCGCGAACGTGATATATATTTTTGAGCTGCAGGACGATAAGCTGGGAATCTAATATAACTCTAAGGTGACGAATGTGGCAGTGACTGGCCTCGGCGAGGAGACCAATGACGGCTTCATATTCATCTTGGTTGTTGGTGGTCGAGCCCAAACATCTGCCACTGGAGTGGAGCAGTACATGTGAGGCGGTATAGAGGGCCCAAGTGACCGAAGTGAGATTTTGGGTCCAGCGGCTGGCACCGTCAGCGTAACCGATGTGGTAGGTTGATGAATGATGCATCTGTCAATAACACAGATGATATATCAGACATGAGGAATGGTGGCGGAAAAGAAGACTAAAACTCTACAAATGTTTACAAAGAAAAACCTAAGGCAGGGGAGCTACGCTCAGGCGTAAAACTTCTTTAAGTACAACACGTTAATGGGTTCTTTGAGAGGATAAACTTCTGGAGAGGCCAAGATGTAGGCGCCTTTAGTGAGGTAGTGTTGGACAATGTAGGTTCCATGCCATAATGACTCAAATTTCCCATGGTCGAGAGTATCATGGGCGATATCATAGGCTAGGACGAGATTACCTTCGTTCAATGAGCCAAGGTTGACATGGCAGTCAAAGGTGGATTTGGACTATTTTTTAGCTGCCTCATTGTTTTGTAATGAATATTGACGGTCTTCATCAAGAAACTCTAAGGTTAGCAAGTGCAGCTCCATTGGAGTAGTGTCAAGTAATCGCTCAATGGCAATGCGTAATGTGGGGATCTCACACTCGATAGGGAGGGTGGCTTCGATCCCATGGACGAGGTGGAATGGTTTAAAATCGGTGGTAGTTTTGATTGTCGTGTGATAATCCCATTACGCAAAAAACAACATATGATGCCAGTTGGTCTTATGGTTGTTGACGGTACGTTGGAGCATGTTTTTGAGGACTTTATTGACATCCTCCACCTACCCGTTGGACTGAGGGTAGTATGGGGAGGCGAACTCATGGGTGAAGCCTAACTTTAAGGAGAGTTTTGCAAATATCTCATTATCAAAGTGTTTTCCATGATCAGACACTAGCTAGAGTGGGATTCTGAAGCGGGTAATGATGTGGTTGAAGAGAAAATGTGTTGTTGTGTCAACGGTGTTGTTAAATGTGGGCATGGCTTCGACCCATTTGGTAAAGTAATCTACTACCACGACAATGTATTTGTGTCCATTAGAGGATTGAGGATGGCAAGTCATGAAGTCGATGCCCCATTTGTAGAAGGGGTCGATGGTGATGACTGGATGTAGAAGGGCTGGTGGAACTTGTGCTTTGTTTTCATAAAGCTAGAATTTGTTGCATCACTTGACAACATAGATGCAGTCATGAAACAACGTGGGCCAAAAGTACCCTACTCGAATGATTTTTTGGACGGTAGCCATACCTGAGAGGTGACCACCGCAAGCGTCATTGTGGAAATCGTTCAAGACTCTATCATCTTCATCGATGGTTAGACATCAACGAAGGATGGTGTCGACCCCATGTCGATAGAGAACGTCTTTGATGAGGAGGTATCAAGGGTCCTGATGGCAAATGTGTCGACAATCGTCTCAAGAGAGATGAGACCCAAAATTTTGTGTTTGAAGGTAGATGAGAAGGTCGTCGTACCAAGGGTCATCAGAGAGCATGAAGAAGAGGTGTTTTTCGGGGAAATCCATATTGATAGGGGATGCTTTAGCATCCAAGGAAAAAGTCGTAATGAGTTCGGCTAGGACAAGATATTTCTTTCTTTTGGGAGTAGAGAACTCTAGATCCTATTCCTGGAGGATCGGGGAAATTTCCCATTAATTTTTCGTTGACTAAATAAATACTACATGGGTTTGGAATCTGCTACGACCTTGGTAGTTCGAAGAAGAATGTAATGGCGCAGTTTTTGGATTGTGAGGACAACTACTAAGGTGAGTCTCTCATCATGATTACACTTCAAGGGTGGCCCTGAAAGGTTTTTATTGATGTAGTAAATGACATGTTTATGCCCGTCATCCCCTAATTGGATGAGGACTCCTACTACTAATACAGCTGAGGCTGACAAGTAGAGGATTTAATTGTGATCATAGTCTGGGGGACTAATCAAAGGGGCATTGGATAAGGCGGCTTTTAGATCATCAAAATTTGTTTGAGCATTTCCATTGCATTGAAATGGGATGTCATGTCACAGTAAGCGGAGAAAATTGTGAGCGCGAGTGGCGTAGTCTAGGACAAAGCAATGTAAAAGGTTGGCTTTTCCTTGTAGGATTTGCAGTTGGTGTAAATTCCTAGGTGTTGGAATTTTTGTGATAGCTTGGACCTTGAGGGGGTCCACTGTGATGCCATGTTGGGAGATAATGAATCCAAGGAGGCATCCGGCTATGACACAAAATATGCACTTGAGGGGGTTCAAGCGGATATTATATTGGAAACATCGTTGGAAAATGATGCGTAGGTCGTCTAAATGTTGGGTTTGCTCTTTGGATCAAGTTGTGAGGTCATCCAAATAAGCAAGGATGATGCAAGCAAGATCATGAAAAGCATAGGTCATGGCTCGTTGAAACGTAGCACCGGCATTTTGAGTCCGAAAAGCATGACGCGATAATCAAAGGTACCCCAAGGGGTCGTAAAAGTTGTTTTATATTAATTTGCTGGATGGATTTGGATTTGATTGTAGACGGAGAACCCATCCATAAAGGACAATGCCTCGTGGCCGCCACAGTCATTGATAATTGGTCGATGAAAGGGGTTGGGAAGTTGTCTTTGGGACAAGAATGGTTGAGATCGCGGAAGTCTATGAAGACACAAATGGTTCCCTTCTTTTTGTTAATGGGGATGGGGTTGGAGACCCATGAAATGTACACAATGGGGTAGATGAACCCAGCAGTGTGTAACTTGTCAATTTCAGCTTTGATACCGGAACTTTGGATGGGTGAAGGGGGCGTTGTTTTTGATGAACTGGAGTGACATCTAGCCATGTGTCAATGTGGTGTTTGACTATAGAAGGATCGAGGTCGAGCATCTCCATATATGACTAGGAAAAAATATTATGGCATTCCTAAAAGAGAGCATTGTAAGCAGTGATTTCTTCAAGGGAGAATGTGGCACCAATGGTGATTTATTCTACAATTATCGATTTAATGGAAATGTCGATTTTGACGGTGGGGGAGATGTTGGCCATGTTGCCTTCTTCAAAAGCATCCAGAGTAGGGATAGGGTTCGTGAACCAATCTATATGTCCCAAAGGAATAAAATCCTTAGTTTTGATTATGTAGATGGAGGATTGGCTAGGATGGTGAAAGGCCTCTTGTGAAAGGAAAATTGATCAATGATGGAGCACATTCCATGGGAAATCGGGGGTAGTGATTTCCTCCAGGATATCTTCGTCGCATTGAAAAATGTGAGAAAACAGGGGATCCTGGGAGGTGACAGGGGGAACTGTCAATGGGTAATCGTTATTGTCCTCAAGTGGTGAGGACGTAGACGGGATATCGTGTACAGGGTGCAAGGTACCACTGGAAATAAAATGAATGTCATGATACTATGTAGGGCACCTTGTTCGCGTGGGAACTGAATATGAAATATATCGAATATCAGTAATGTGAGTCACAGTAGGGAGTGGCTGAGAGGGATCTAGCCGAGATGTTTGGCATACTGCAGCTAACATCTGGGAAAACTAAGGTAGAGTTAGGAAACGATGAGTGTAATGGCCATATTCTGAATAGATGGCAAACAATAATTTGGTTCACAACCCATTATTTCTTGCGGTGGAAGACTCTATAGTAGCAGTGAAGGTACTTAGTGGAGTGGCAAGCAATGTGGTTTCTCTAGGGAGCTAGATCAGATTGTGTAACTCAGGAAGAGTAGGACATCTATTAGTGGGGTGTCATTCTCTTTCACATAGTGTGCAAGGAGGTTGAACTCAAGGAGGAAGTGGAGTTGTGGGCTCTTTATTCTTTCATCTGCCCCCAACAGTGGCAGTGGTTCCAATATTTGGGGGTGAGGGTGGTGTGCCATGAGCCTGTACTAGGATTTGCATCAATATTCCCTATGTATGAGGAGGGAGAGATGGTTAAGGAACCATTGTGGGTGTATGAAGATACCATATAGGGATGGAAAGCACCATGTTAGGAAGGGTAAGGGTCACAACTACCTGGAAGGCTTGGACTCCATGTGGGGGGTAGAAGAAGGGAATTTGGGTAATTGCTTGAGGGATTGTCCTACAAACTGGGATTTGTCCCTGGAGTGGGGGGAAATTAGGGATAAGTGGTATAGTGGGGTTCTCAAGGAATTCCTAAGGTAATATTTCTCCAACTAGTGGAACCTTGATGTGAGGAGAGGCCTCGGTGGGAGGAGTAATGTCTCTAATATATGTTCCATTAGAAGATACTACACACACTTGTGTTGAAGGGTGTAGGAGAGGTGGTGCTCCATGATATGCCCCCAGCAAGGATGAGTCCTTGAAAATTATGGGACCCATGTCGATGAGCGAATAAGCATCTGAGCTAGTGCAGACTAGGGGAAGAATGTTATCAATGTTGGGGGGATGATTAGGCTTGTAATGTGTAATTTGGTCGATAGTGACAATTTTCCCGTTGTGGGGGAACATCATCGTTTGAAACACAGAATAGGCTACCGCCTTCATAGCATACATGTAGCTACATCCGAACAAGATATTATAATCAAGTGGGGCGTTGGTAACTTCAATGTCAATGAGGATGGTTTTTCCCCCAAGTTCTATGGGGACATTTTGGAAGATCCCTTCAGGGGACGATGGTCAGTTGTCATAATCTCTAAGGGTGATGGAAAATGGTACTAGCTCTGGGGAGCCAAATTTCTTCCATACGACTTTGGACATGATGCATGTGGCTGCACCTTCATCGATGATACATCGATGAACTCTAATTGTTTGGATCTTAACTGGTATTTGGAAAGCTACGAGGGCGGGGAGGCATGGTTCTTTGCTATCTATATCAAAGGTGATGAGTCACGTATCAGCTGGGTTGACTACCCCCAAGGCAGAAAGCAAGGATTTTCGCTAAGTTGGACAGGTCTAGAGGACCTCCAATACAGACATGGTTGTAGGATACAGTGTTAAGTCGTCGACCAGACTGTAATTGTGTGTTACCCTAACATGAGGATTATTGGCATTCCGTCATAATGAAATGCGAGGTATATGAGGGTTTGGTTCATTGTTAGGGAATGGCATCATCAAGGGTTGTCTGGAAGTAGCTAGATCCACTTCTGAGGTGGTTGGTGTAGATTCAAGAGGCATGTCGTATTGACGATCGTGCGTTTGTAAAAGAATCTTCTCTTCGCTGGTGAGGAGGATATTGCGATCGGCTAGATTTCAAGGTTGAATGGGACCTAGGTTTTGATACTGCCCCTTTTATGGTGGAGCGGGGTGTACCTCCTGTTGGGTATTCATCACACCCTTGTGTGGAATAGGGTTTTGAAAAATGGTTGGAGGTAGTTGTTGCAAATATTATTGTGGGTCCTGTTGAGGGACAAGTGGCATTGGAGAACGTTGCACATTCATGGACTCTTTCATCCGTTTAAAGTCAGAACTTTGGGGGAAATGGTGAGTATAATGTCCATACTCACCATAGAGAGCATAAGGGAAGTTCATCCTAGGGTTTTTGTTTTTCTTCCCTGGTTGTTTGTTGTTGTTGTCCCCGTGGGGGTTCTGGTTTCCTTGATTCTGGTTGCCCCCAATGGGATGGTTTTGTTGGGGGTTATTTCCTCCTAGTCCTGGGTTATTATTGTTTCAGTTTTCCCTTTCTCCTTGGAATTATTTGGCTAATGGGTTGGATTTTCCATATTCAACTGTTCAAAAGTATGAATCTAGTGAATGGGAGAGGTTTGAACAAATTTAACAATGACATGTGATTGTCCTTGTGAAGGAGAAAGCAGCCGTGGAGGACCAGGAAAAGGAAAATATGGAATTTTTTTTGGAGACGATATATATGGTGTATAAGAAGTTGAAGTACCTCCACAAATTTTATGCTCATATGTAGGGGTTGGGGGTGGACCCACACTTGATTGAGAGACCGGATGCATCTGGGGTACTGGTGGGGGTCCCCTAATGGCTGAGGGGGAACAACAAGATATGATTGTTGGTGAGTGGGGGGAGGGTAATAATACAGCCCTCCATATGGTTGTGGATACTAAGGTGCACCATAAATAGGTGACGGTTGGCTATAAGAGTTATGGTGAGTCATGGAACCAATCAACCCATCTGTAGCATGGGACATCCCAGGTTTGTCCTAGCCAAATGGTATGGATCTGGGTGCATCAGGTATCATTGTGTACAACTAACCTGAATGAGGATAGATGAGGTCAAAATGTTGGGTCTTATCGATGGCTTCCTCTTCTGACTAAGGAAAAGTGGATGTGACATCCTTGGAGATAACAGAGACGAGTGATTTGAGAAACCAATCAATACGTTGTTCTTTGGTGGTTTCTGCTTCACACAAACTACGGCGCTGACGCCATTCATGGATGTGGTCAACTATATGGATAGCAATAGTTTTTTTGAACTTGGAGAGAAGTTCTAAAACAGTATCATGACGAATTGGTAGTTGGAAAAAGGACAAAAAGGCCTTGGCCAATGATTCAAAGGTCACATGGGACCCCAATTTTCCGTCCATATACCATTTGGTTGAGGAACCCGTGAGAGTTCGTTGAAACAAAATTAAGTGGATTGAATCATCCATGATGTTGTTTGACGAGCACCATAAGTGGAAGTTCATAACATGGTTGGCAGTATCGTCCCCTAGTTTTCCTTCAAACTTTGGAATGTCTGAAGGCAATTTTGTATGCATATTGGGCCAAGTGGGATCATGCAAAATGGGATCATTCGTGAGTTTGGTTAAATCAAGAATGTTAAGGGATTTCAAGTATGGCATAGGGATATTTGGTGGAGGATTAGTTCCAACCATCGTGTGAGAAGGTAGTGGACTTGTCCCTTGAGAGAGATTTGGTGGGGTTGTACCTCTCCCTCGAGAAGAAGTTTCACCCCCGCCTCCTTGTGAAGGAGAACTAGTGGATGGATGGCCTTGGGAATTGGACCCAAGCAAAGTGGAACCAAGTAAAGTTAATCCCAAAATAGTGGAACTCACGGGGGTGTGAGATGGTTGAGCCAGCGAGTTGGCAATACTAGGGACTCCTCTTGGAATAGAAGGGAGATTCTACAAGCATCTAGAATGGCGGGTATTCTGTGGTTCCCTTATGGTTTCTAACTAGCAAAGTGAATGTGTGCAAATGGTGACAAGAGAAAAATAAATGAATAAGAGTTTTGTATATGTTGGACCTTCACAAGATAGTATAACTCACAATTTCATGTAATCAAATGATCATCACACATAAATCAATTGTAAATAGACAAGCATGTGGATAGGTGGATTTTGTTCATGTGGGGGAACAAATAAAAACAAATTCTCGTGTCCTAAAAGACGTATCGTCCTTCCTCTCAAATAGCACTGGGCCTTCCAATAGCACTCAATAGTGGGGTCTGAAGCCACCGAAAGAGGAACTAGTGAAGGTTGAAATAATCAGTTATAATGAGGGGTAGAGGGTGCATATCTCAAAAGGACTGGCAATATTCCCCAATAGCCACACAAAATATGATCAAGGTGTGATTGCAGCCCACAATTGCCACCTGGGTAGATATCCTATGTTTGGTCACTAGGTACCTCGATCAAAGTGCGACATTTAGATTTTTGGCCTCAGAAATGGGTCACGGGATGGATTCCCTTCCAAGAATTGGGTAACTTAAGGAGGGATGCACAGAACAACCGGACCTTGGCCTTCAACCCTTAACGGGTATCTCCCTGCCTTATGGTGTAGGAACACTTGACTTGGAGGATTTAAAATTTCCCCATTTTTCAACTTCTATTGTTTGTAAATGTGAGAACCAGATAATGGGGGGTTATTTGGATGCCCAAAACCAAGATCCTACCTAGACTAAAAAAATTATTTTGGCACCTTCCGTGGAGGAAAACTTAGTGCGTTTTTAGAAAAAAATTAGATGTGGTGGGCTAAGAGATTGGGGGTGTGAACCAATCTCATTTGAATTAAATGGGTGTGGATAATTTCCAAAGAAGTAGTGGGACGTTTTAGAATTCCTTTGGAGAAAACCTACTTCAACCTCCACTATTGAAAATGGAAATTATGTGTGTGAGGAGTGGCTTTGTGTGCAAGACGATGACAAGTGTGAAAATATTTTAATAAGTTAAGTGTGAGATTGCAACATGTGGACTTCCTGTGGTCCTTACAAATCTTATTTACCTAACTTACTATGTGTCTTTGGTACAACCTTGCGGAATATTTAAAGCCCTAAAGAACTAGCAATGTGGACATATGGGTCCTTTACAAATCCTTAAACTCTCTAAATGTTGTTTATACTAAGAAAGATTTGAAACTATCCTAGATTGCAAGCATGTGGGCATGTATGGGTATGTTACTTTGATCTTTAAACTTCCCTAGATTGTGATCTAAACTAAGAAATCATTTTTAAGAAACTATCCTAAGTTTTCAACATGTGGGCATGTATGGGCCCTTACAAAACTTAAGATGATTTCAAAAAACTAAGAGGAACCCTAGGGGGGATTTGTCCTCTCCTAAATATTTTTGTTAAGGGAGATGAAATGTCCCTTTAACCACTTTTCTGATTCCCAAGATCACACTAGGGTGAGAGGGAAGAGCATACTTGAGGATCAAAGCTAAATTCTAGTCCCAATTTAAGTGATTTATGTACGAAAGCAATAACTTCAACTTAAAATTTTACAAGCCAAATAAGCCATCCATGTGGAAACCAAGCAAAAGAGGAGAATATTGGTTCTTTTTACCCCCTAAGTGCCTATGTTATCTAACCTTTCATATGGGAAAGGACTCTAAGTGTAGTGTAGTTACCTTACAAAGTGCATGAAAATAAAAATTTGAAGGCTAGGAGACTTCAAACATTCATAAAAACCCTTACAATTTTGAAAAACTGGAGTTATGCTTAGTGTAGTTGCCTTACATAGTTAATTAGTGCTTGAATAAAAGTTTCAAAATGGTAACGAATAGGTTTACCTTGTTACATCAAGATTGCTCCCATGGCATATCTGCTTGCATCGGTTTGTATTTCAAATGGATGCTACAGATCTGGTAGATCCAAAATTGGTGTGGTACTTATTTTCTCTTTCAATGTATCAAAGGATTTATGTTGCTTTCCTCCCCACTCAAAGACTTGTTTCACACCAATATTAGGAATAGAAGCATCTTGTTGCAAATAAATTTCATGTTCAACTCCCCTCTTTGGAGGCAACCCTGTAGGTTCATGAAATACCTCATCATAATTAGAAATGATCTTTACCAATTCCTGCTTATGACCTAGTTCACGACCT
>JASDQU011310816.1:3518-14236 GCA_032191745.1 Picea mariana | reverse complement strand
CAAGTGGACAAACTCAAAGATCATGGGGATATGAACGTGGGATACTCGGGGTTCGTGAACAATGTCGATATGAAATGAGAGTGGATGCCCCGACCAAGGGCGACATGGGTTGTGTTGCCAGGAAAAAGAAGGCCATCAAGGGTGATGACGAAAAAACCAAGTATATGTTGGAAACAAAGAATTTTTAAAATTACCAAAGAAATAAAGAATAATTGGGGTTGAGCATATAGATACAGAAACGGGTGCCCCAATGAAATTTGGCTTGGCCTATGAGGGCGGAAGTTGTGAAAGAGAACTGGTAGATGGTGGGGTCCTCATGGGTGGGTTTTTGTATTAGGTAAATGGATGGAGGACAATCTGCATATGGGAAAACTGATGGTGTATGAGATGGAGGGATAATGATACTGCAAAGGTGTAGTCAATAGAACCAAGATGATATGACCTGGGAGTCAATTGGGAAAGCTAGAAATATGATGAGAAGAAGTATGGGATTCATTATCGAAAGTGTATAAGACTATCGAGACTCCCATCCTAGGGGGTGAAATCAACATGAGTGTCAAGTTTCCAAGGGGAACTATGAATGGGACAACTCATGTGGGGGAGAGTGCTACCGGGTGACAATACCCAAATGTAGCAGAGGTAAAGGTATTGCAGAGCTGGATTTAAGGACCCTAAAGGTAAATGTCAGAGGGTATGACTGGGAGATGCAATTGATTTGTAGAGGAAATCATTACATTCCAGTGTTGAACATATACCTGAAGGGTTTGTAAGCTTGTGGAACAAGTATGAAAACCAAATACCCGATGTGAACAATATATGATGATAAAGAACATATAACAGCTATTTGATCAAATTGAACATGAGAATGCGTACCTGAATGTGACATGAGAAAAATGCTCCTCTGGGGCCAAGTGTAGATGATGACCCGGGGAATGTGACTGTGTAGATGGTGGGACCAAGATCCCGTATCTAAGAATGGATTGGAAAACAGAGGCTCTAGGATCCTATAACAGAGTATGGAAGTTGGAGAAAAGGGACTATATATGGTTGGTGGGCCCACAATGCCACCTCATTTGTACCTGTCACTGTAGCTTAATTGACGAGAGTGCTCTAAAGAGATTTGGAGATTGTGGGAGCATGAGGCTACCAATATGGATGATATATTTTCTATGTGTTGTGACAAATGTATGATGCTTATGTATAAAATGATGTTTTAATGTAATAAATGCCAATCTAATACTAGGTTAGCCATGTTATCTGCTACTTGATTAAATTGTCTTGGAATATGTGTAAATGTGATTGAGTTCAAGTTGTGAGATAGGAATCTAACTTGCAGGTATTTGCGAAAGAGGAAAGGATCGCGAACGTGATATATATTTTTGAGCTGCAGGACGACAAGTTGGGAATCTAATATAACTCTAAGGTGACGAATGTGGCAGTGATTGGCCTCGGCGAGGAGACCAATGACGGCTTCATATTCATCTTGGTTGTTGGTGGTCGAGCCCAAACATCTGCCACTGGAGTGGAGCAGTACATGTGAGGCGGTATAGAGGGCCCAAGTGACCAAAGTGAGATTTTGGGTCCAGCGGCTGGCACCGTTAGCGTAACCGATGTGGTAGGTTGATGGATGATGCATCTGTCAATAACACGGATGATATATCAGACATGAGGAATGGTGGCAGAAAAGAAGACTAAAAACTCTAAAAATGTTTACAAAGAAAAACCTAAGGCAGGGGAGCTACGCTCAGGCGTAAAACTTCTTTAAGTACAACACGTTAATGGGTTCTTTGAGAGGATAACCTTCTGGAGAGGCCAAGATGTAGGCGCCTTTAGTGAGGCAGTGTTGGACAATGTAGGTTCCATTCCATAATGACTCAAATTTCCCATGGTCGAGAGTATCATGGGCGATATCATAGGCTAGGACAAGATTACCTTCATTCAATGAGCCAAGGTTGACATGGCAGTCAAAGGTGGATTTGGACTATTTTTTAGCTGCCTCGTTGTTTTGTAATGAATATTGACGGTCTTCATCAAGCAACTCTAAGGTCAGCAAGTGCAGCTCCATTGGAGTAGTGTCAAGTAATCGCTCAATGGCAATGTGTAATGTGGGGATCTCACACTCGATAGGGAGGGTGGCTTCGATCCCATGGACGAGGTGGAATGGTTTAAAATCGGTGGCAGTTTTGATTGTCGTGTGATAATCCCATTACGCGGAAAACAACATATGATGCCAGTTGGTCTTATGGTTGTTGATGGTACCTTGTAGCATGTTTTTGAGGACTTTATTGACATCCTCCACCTACCCATTGGACTGAGGGTAGTATGGGGAGGCGAACTCATGGGTGAAGCCTAACTTTAAGGAGATTTTTGCAAATATCTCATTATCAAAGTGTTTTCCATGATCAGACACTAGCTAGAGTGGGATTCTGAAGCGGGTAATGATGTGTTTGAAGAGAAAATGTGTTGTTGTGTCAATGGTGTTGTTAAATGTGGGCATGGCTTCGACCCATTTGGTAAAGTAATCTACTACCATGACAATGTATTTGTGTCCATTAGAGAATTGAGGATGGCAAGTCATGAAGTTGATGCCCCATTTGTAGAAGGGGTTGGTGGTGATGACTGGATGTAGAAGGGCTGGTGGAACTTGTGCTTTGTTTTCATAAAGCTAGAATTTGTTGCATCACTTGACAACATAGATGCAGTCATGAAACAACGTGGACCAAAAGTACCCTACTCGAATGATTTTTTGGACGGTAGGCATACCTGAGAGGTGACCACCGCAAGCATCGTTGTGGAAATCCTTCAAGACTCTATCATCTTCATCGATGGTTAGACATCAACAAAGGATGGTGTCGACCCCACGTCGATAGAGAACGTCTTTGATGAGGAGGTATGAAGGGTCCTGATGGAAAATGTGTCGGAAATCATCTCAAGAGAGATGAGATCAAAAATTTTGTGTCTGAAGGTAGATGAGAAGGTCGTCGTACCAAGGGTCATCAGAGAGGATGAAGAAGAGGTGTTTGTCGGGGAAATCCATATTGACAGGGAATGCTTTAGCATCCAAGGAAAAAGTCGTAATGAGTTCGGCTAGGACAAGATATTTCTTTCTTTTGGGAGTAGAGAACTCTAGATCCTATTCCTGGAGGATCGGGGAAATTTCCCATTAATTTTTCGTTGACTAAATAAATACTACATGGGTTTGGAATCTGCTACGACCTTGGTAGTTCGAAGAAGAATGTAATGGCGCAGTTTTTGGATTGTGAGGACAACTACTAAGGTGAGTCTCTCATCATGATTACACTTCAAGGGTGGCCCTGAAAGGTTTTTATTGATGTAGTAAACGACATGTTTATGCCCGTCATCCCCTAATTGGATGAGGACTCCTACTACTGATACAGCTGAGGCTGACAAGTAGAGGATTTAATCGTGATCATAGTCTGGGGGACTAATCAAAGGGGCATTGGATAAGGCGGCTTTTAGATCATCAAAATTTGTTTGAGCATTTCCATTGCATTGAAATGGGATGTCATGTCACAGTAAGCGGAGAAAATTGTGAGCGTGAGTGGCGTAGTCTGGGACAAAGCAATGTTAAAGGTTGGCTTTTCCTTGTAGGATTTGCAGTTGGTGTAAATTCCTAGGTGTTGGAATTTTTGTGATAGCTTGGACCTTGAGGGGGTCCACTGTGATGCCATGTTGGGAGATAATGAATCCAAGGAGGCATCCGGCTGTGACACAAAATATGCACTTGAGGGGGTTCAAGCGGATATTATACTAGAAACATCATTGGAAAATGATGCGTAGGTCGTCTAAATGTTGGGTTTGCTCTTTGGATCAAGTTGTGAGGTCATCCAAATAAGCAAAGATGATGCAAGCAAGATCATGAAAAGCATAGGTCATGGCTCGTTGAAACGTAGCACCGGCATTTTGAGTCCGAAAAGCATGACGCAATAAGCAAAGGTACCCCAAGGGGTCATAAAAGTTGTTTTATATTAATTTGTTGGATGGATTTGGATTTGATTGTAGCCGGAGAACCCATCCATAAAGGACAATGCCTCGTGGCCACCACAGTCATTGATAATTGGTCGATGAAAGGGGTTGGGAAGTTGTCTTTGGGACAAGAATGGTTGAGATCACGGAAGTCTATGAAGACACGAATGGTTCCCTTCTTTTTGTTAACGAGGATGGGGTTGGAGACCCATGAAATGTACACAATGGGGTAGATGAACCCAGCAGTGTGTAACTTGTCAATTTCAGCTTTGATACCAGAACTTTGGATGGGTGAAGGGGGCGTTGTTTTTTATGAACTGGAGTGACATCTAGCCATGTGTCGATGTGGTGTTTGACTATAGAAGGATCGAGGTCGAGCATCTCCATATATGACCAGGAAAAAATATTCTGGCATTCCTAAAAGAGAGCATTGTAAGCAGTGATTTCTTCAAGGGAGAATGTGGCACCAATGGTGATTTATTCTACGATTCTCGGTTTAATGGAAATGTCGATTTTGACGGTGGGGGAGATGTTGGCCATGTTGCCTTCTTCAAAAGCATCCGGAGTAGGGATAGGGTTCGTGAACCAATCTATATGTCCCAAAGGAATAAAATCCTTAGTTTTGATTATGTAGATGGAGGATTGGCTAGGATGGTGAAAGGCCTCTTGTGAAAGGAAAACTGATCAATGATGGAGCACATTCCATGGGAAATCGGGGGTAGTGAGTTCCTCCAGGATATCTTCGTCGCATTGAAAAATGTGAGAAAACAGGGGATCCTGGGAGGTGACAGGGGGAACTATCAATGGGTAATCGTTATTGTCCTCAAGTGGTGAGGACGTAGACGGGATATCGTGTACAGGGTGCAAGGTACCGCTGGAAATAAAGTGAATGTCATGATACTATGTAGGGTACCTTGTTCGCGTGGGAACTGAATATGAAATATATCAAATATCAGTAATGTGAGTCGCAGTAGGGAGTGGTTGAGAGGGATATAGCCGAGATGTTTGGCATATTGCAGCTAACATCTGGAAAAACTGAGGTAGAGTTAGGAAATGATGAGTGTAATGGCCATATTCTGAACAGATGGCAAACAAGAATTTGGTTCACAACCCATTATTTCTTGCGGTGGAAGACTCTATAGTAGCAGTGGAGGTACTTGTTGGAGTGGCAAGCAATATGGTTTCTCTAGGGAGCTAGATCAGATTGCGTAACTCGGGAAGAGTAGGACATCTATTAGTGGGGTGTCATTCTCTTTCACATAGTGTGCAAGGAGGTTGAACTCAAGGAGGAAGTGGAGTTGTGGGCTCTTTATTCTTTCGTCTGCCCCCAACAGTGGCAGTGGTTCCAAGATTTGGGGGTGAGGGTGGTGTGGCATGAGCCTGTACAAGGATCTGCATCGATATTCCCTATGTCTGAAGAGGGAGAGATGGTTGAGGAACCATTGTGGGTGTATGAATATACCATATAGGGATGGAAAGCACCATGTTAGGAAGGGTAAGGGTCACAACTACCTGGAAGGCTTGGACTCCATGTGGGGGGTAGAAGAAGGGAATTTGGGTAATTGCTTGAGGGATTGTCCTACAAACTGGGATTTGTCCCTGGAGTGAGGGGAAATTAGGGATAAGTGGTATAGTGGGGTTCTCAAGGAATTCCTAAGGTAATATTTCTCCAACTAGTGGAACCTTGATGTGAGGAGAGGCCTCGATGGGAGGAGTAATGTCTCTAATATATGTTCCATTAGAAGATACTACACACACTTGTGTTGAAGGGTGTAGGAGAGGTGGTGCTCCATGATATGCCCCCAACAAGGATGAGTCCTTGAAAATCATGGGACCCATGTCGATGAGCGAATAAGCATCTGAGCTAGTGCAGACTAGGGGAAGAATGTTATCAATGTTGGGGGGATGATTAGGCTCGTAATGTGTAATTTGGTCGATAGTGACAATTTTCCCGTTGTGGGGGAACATCATCATTTGAAACACAGAATAGGCTACCGCCTTCATAGCATACATGTAGCTACATCCGAACAAGATATTATAATCAAGTGGGGCGTCGGTAACTTCAATGTCAATGAGGATGGTTTTTCCCCCAAGTTCTATGGGGACATTTTGGAAGAGCCCTTCAGGGGACGATGGTTAGTCGTCATAATCTCTAAGGGTGATGGAAAATGGTACTAGCTCTGGGGATCCAAATTTCTTCCATATGACTTTGGACATGATGCATGTGGCTGCACCTTCATCGATGATACATCGATGAACTCTAATTGTTTGGATCTTAACTGGTATTTGGAAAGCTACGAGGGCAGGGAGGCATGGTTCTTTGCTATCTATATCAAAGGTGATGAGTCGCGTATCAGATGGGTTGACTACCCCAAAGGCAGAAAGCAAGGATTTTCGCTAAGTTGGACAGGTCTAGAGGACCTCCAATATAGACATGGTTGTAGGATACAGTGTTAAGTCGTCGACCAGACTGTAATTGTGTGTTACCCTAACATGAGGATTATTGGCATTCCATCGTAACGAAATGTGAGGTATATGAGGGTTTGGTTCATTGTTAGGGAATGGAATCATCAAGGGTTGTCTGGAAGTAGCTAGAGCCACTTCTGAGGTGGTTGGTGTAGAGTCAAGAGCCATGTCGTATTGACGATCGTGCATTTGTAAAAGAATGTTCTCTTTGCTGGTGAGGAGGATATTGCGATCGGCCAGATTTCAAGGTTGAATGGGACCTAGGTTTTGATACTGCCCCTTTTTTGGTGGAGCGGGGTGTACCTCCTGTTGGGTATTAATCACACCTTGGTGTGGAATAGGGTTTTGAAAAATGGTTGGAGGTAGTTGTTGCAAATATTATTCTGGGTCCTGTTGAGGGGCAAGTGGCATTGGAGAACGTTGCACATTCATGGACTCTTTCATTCGTTTAAAGTCGGAACTTTGGGGGAAATGGTGAGTATAATGTCCATACTCACCACAGAGAGCGCAAGGGAAGTTCATCCTAAGGTTTTTGTTTTTCTTCCCTGGTCATTTGTTGTTGTTGTCCCCGTGGGGGTTCTGGTTTCCTTGATTCTGGTTGCCCCCAATGGGATGGTTTTGTTGGGGGTTATTTCCTCCTAGTCCCGGGTTATTATTGTTTCAGTTTTCCCTTTCTTCTTGGAATTATTTGGCTAATGGGTTGGATTTTCCATATTCAACTGTTCAAAAGTATGAATCTAGTGAATGGGAGAGGTTTGAACAAAGTTAACAACAACATGTGATTGTCCTTGTGAAGGAGAAAGCAACTGTGGAGGACCAGGAAAAGGAAAATATGGATTGTTTTTTGGAGACGATATATATGGTGTATAAGAAGTTGAAGTACCTCCACAACTTTTATGCTCATATGTAGGGGTTGGGGGTGGACCCACACTTGATTGAGAGACTGGATGCATCTGGGGTACTGGTGGGGGTCCCCTAATGGCTGAGGGGGAACAACAAGATATGATTGTTGGTGATTGGGGGGAGGGTAATAATACGGCCCTCCATATGGTTGTGGATACTAAGGTGCACCATAAATAGGTGATGGTTGGCTATAAGAATTGTGGTGAGTTATGGAACCAATCAACCCATCTGTAGCATGGGACATCCCAGGTTTGTCCTTGCCAAATGGTATGGGTCTAGGTGCATCAGGTATCATTGTGTACAACTAACCTGAATGAGGATAGATGAGGTCAAAATGTTGGGTCTTATCGATGGCTTCCTCTTCTGACTAAGGAAAATTGGATGTGACATCCTTGGAGATAACATAGATGAGTGATTTGAGAAACCAATCAATACGTTGTTCTTTGGTGGTTTCTGCTTCACACAAACTACGGCGCTGACGCCATTCATGGATGTGGTCAACTATATGGATAGAAGTAGTTTTTTTGAACTCCGAGAGAAGTTCTAAAACAGTATCATGACGAATTGGTAGTTGGCAAAAGGACAAAAAGGCCTTGTCCAATGATTCAAAGGTCACATGGGACCCCAATTTTGGTTGAGGAACCCGTGAGAGTTCATTGAAACAAAATTAAGTGGATTGAATCATCCATGATGTTGTTTGACAAGCACCATAAGTGGAAGGTCATAACATGGTTGGCAGTATCGTCCCCTAGTTTTCCTTCAAACTTTGGAATGTCTGAAGGCAATTTTGTAGGCATATTGGGCCAAGTGGGATCATGCAAAATGGGATCATTCGTGAGTTTGGTTAAATCAAGAATGTTAAGGGATTTCAAGTATGGCATAGGGAGATTTGGTGGAGGATTAGTTCCAACCATCGTGTGAGAAGGTAGTGGACTTGTCCCTTGAGAGAGATTTGGTGGGGTTGTACCTCTCCCTTGAGAAGAAGTTTCACCCCCGCCTCCTTGTGAAGGAGAACTAGTGGATGGATGGCATTGGGAATTGGACCCAAGCAAAGTGGAACCAAGTAAAGTTAATCCCAAAATAGTGGCACTCACGGGGGTGTGAGATGGTTGAGCCAGCGAGTTGGAAATACTAGGGACTCCTCTTGGAATAGGAGGGAGATTCTACAAGCATCTAGAATGGCGGGTATTCTGTGGTTCCCCTATAGTTTCTAACTAGCAAAGTGAATGTGTGCAAATGGTGACAAGAGAAAAATAAATGAATAAGATTTTTGTATATGTTGAACCTTCACAAGATAGTATAACTCACAATTTCATGTAATCAAATGATCATCACACATAAATCAATTGTAAATAGACAAGCATGTGGATAGGTGGATTTTGTTCATGTGGGGGAACAAATAAAAACAAATTCTCGTGTCCTAAAAGACGTATCGTCCTTCCTCTCAAATAGCACTGGGCCTTCCAATAGCACTCAATAGTGGGGTCTGAAGCCACCGAAAGAGGAACTAGTGAAGGTTGAAATAATCAGTTATAATGAGGGGTAGAGGGTGCATATCTCAAAAGGACTGGCAATATTCCCCAATAGCCACACAAAATATGATCAAGGTGTGATTGCAGCCCACAATTGCCACCTGGGTAGATATCCTATGTTTGGTCACTAGGTACCTCGATCAAAGTGCGACATTTAGATTTTTGGCCTCAGAAATGGGTCACGGGATGGATTCCCTTCCAAGAATTGGGTAACTTAAGGAGGGATGCACAGAACAACCGGACCTTGGCCTTCAACCCTTAACGGGTATCTCCCTGCCTTATGGTGTAGGAACACTTGACTTGGAGGATTTAAAATTTCCCCATTTTTCAACTTCTATTGTTTGTAAATGTGAGAACCAGATAATGGGGGGTTATTTGGATGCCCAAAACCAAGATCCTACCTAGACTAAAAAAATTATTTTGGCACCTTCCGTGGAGGAAAACTTAGTGCGTTTTTAGAAAAAAATTAGATGTGGTGGGCTAAGAGATTGGGGGTGTGAACCAATCTCATTTGAATTAAATGGGTGTGGATAATTTCCAAAGAAGTAGTGGGACGTTTTAGAATTCCTTTGGAGAAAACCTACTTCAACCTCCACTATTGAAAATGGAAATTATGTGTGTGAGGAGTGGCTTTGTGTGCAAGACGATGACAAGTGTGAAAATATTTTAATAAGTTAAGTGTGAGATTGCAACATGTGGACTTCCTGTGGTCCTTACAAATCTTATTTACCTAACTTACTATGTGTCTTTGGTACAACCTTGCGGAATATTTAAAGCCCTAAAGAACTAGCAATGTGGACATATGGGTCCTTTACAAATCCTTAAACTCTCTAAATGTTGTTTATACTAAGAAAGATTTGAAACTATCCTAGATTGCAAGCATGTGGGCATGTATGGGTATGTTACTTTGATCTTTAAACTTCCCTAGATTGTGATCTAAACTAAGAAATCATTTTTAAGAAACTATCCTAAGTTTTCAACATGTGGGCATGTATGGGCCCTTACAAAACTTAAGATGATTTCAAAAAACTAAGAGGAACCCTAGGGGGGATTTGTCCTCTCCTAAATATTTTTGTTAAGGGAGATGAAATGTCCCTTTAACCACTTTTCTGATTCCCAAGATCACACTAGGGTGAGAGGGAAGAGCATACTTGAGGATCAAAGCTAAATTCTAGTCCCAATTTAAGTGATTTATGTACGAAAGCAATAACTTCAACTTAAAATTTTACAAGCCAAATAAGCCATCCATGTGGAAACCAAGCAAAAGAGGAGAATATTGGTTCTTTTTACCCCCTAAGTGCCTATGTTATCTAACCTTTCATATGGGAAAGGACTCTAAGTGTAGTGTAGTTACCTTACAAAGTGCATGAAAATAAAAATTTGAAGGCTAGGAGACTTCAAACATTCATAAAAACCCTTACAATTTTGAAAAACTGGAGTTATGCTTAGTGTAGTTGCCTTACATAGTTAATTAGTGCTTGAATAAAAGTTTCAAAATGGTAACGAATAGGTTTACCTTGTTACATCAAGATTGCTCCCATGGCATATCTGCTTGCATCGGTTTGTATTTCAAATGGATGCTACAGATCTGGTAGATCCAAAATTGGTGTGGTACTTATTTTCTCTTTCAATGTATCAAAGGATTTATGTTGCTTTCCTCCCCACTCAAAGACTTGTTTCACACCAATATTAGGAATAGAAGCATCTTGTTGCAAATAAATTTCATGTTCAACTCCCCTCTTTGGAGGCAACCCTGTAGGTTCATGAAATACCTCATCATAATTAGAAATGATCTTTACCAATTCCTGCTTATGACCTAGTTCACGACCT
>JASDQU011310815.1:19094-39582 GCA_032191745.1 Picea mariana | reverse complement strand
TTCCTTTAAAATAATTATATGTCCGGTTGTCATTTGACTTTGGCATTTTTCGAATAGTACTTTTTTTTTACAGCTAAAATCATTCATATATTTTGAACTTCGCATGGTATATAATTTAACTTTTGACATTTTAGTTTATATTTTCCCAAACAACACTAACTTATGACATTTTAGTTTATATTTTCCCAAACAACACTTCAGTGCAGTTAAAGTCATTCATTTATATTTAACTTTGAATGGATATATTATATAATATAAATTAATTTTAAGGTCATGGCCAAGTCACACATCAAAATCTAAATCTAATTTTAAGGTTATGACTAAGCTACATACCAAATTGGTGTATGAGACCCTTAGTTTGTGTGACAAGGGACTTTCACCGTACAATGATTTGACTCTTAAAGTCTAGGGAGATAATGAAGACCCAAAAAATGGAGTCTACGGAGATAATGAAGACCCTGAAAATGGGTCATGAAAAGAACCCTAGAAAGAGCACCTAAGTTTGAGTGTGGTTAACACTTCATAGTCCCTATTCAATATGGAAGCCAAAGTGAACATAAAGTCATACCAAGGTGAGATCGATGCATTAAAATTGAATCACTGGTTACAGTAACCATAAGTTTATTTTAGCGTTCACCATATAGATGAAGAGTAAAAGATTTCAATTGCTAGATTGAAGTTAGAGGGCCATGCTTTCACCTGGTGGGAAATCCATATGAAAACACTTAGGCTGGACGGTGACTCACTGATAACTAGGTGGGAGGACTTCAAAACCCCCATCAATTCTCAATTCTACCTTATTGGGTATTTGGAGAACCAATGGATCCGGTGACACTACTTTAGGCAGAGGTAGAGGAAGGGGAAAAATGTACATGAGTACATTACTGAGTTCAGAAAGATGACCATCATGCTAGGTATCTCTCCAAATAGACCATATGTACTCCTCAACGAGGGTGTCTATATATAGTCATCTACAAAAGCAAGTGATGCTCTTCAAGACAAGAACAATGGACAAATATAAAATATTTAAGAAATCAAAAAATAAAAGGGAAATAAGGTTATGTATAGTTGAGTGGATTAGCATAATCAAATTATTTTCAGGAAAAATTCCCATTGATATTCATATCCAACTAAAAATGTATATGTGTAAAATATTATTAATAATGAGAAGAAAAGTTTAAACTTTATTCCATAAGAAAAAAACTAGTTAGTCAAGGTTGTTAGGAAGCAGAAGCATAAATAGAGAAATATTTTAATAGCAAAGAAAACAAGACATAGCAATCACATCAATTGAACACAATGATTTACGTGGAAACCCTTATAAGAGAAAAAACCATGGGGCAATGATAATCAATATTCTTATTATTCAAGGGAGAATTACAACAACCAAACACCGGCTTACAACCATCCTCTCACTCTCTTCCCACACACTACATTGCTAGATATATGAGATCTAATAGACAATTAGAAGAATTGATTACAACCTGATCCACCAGTTACACAACCTATTCATTGTAGTGTGCATGCATACACATTCAATTTTTAGCTAATGTTGTGTGCATGCATCCGCATGGGAAATTAGTTGGTAGTTTCAACAATCTCCACCTAGACAACAATTTACCTGATATATCATGCCCAAATTAATTCATCATCTTTTATGAAAGCTAAGAGAAACCAAAAACCATCATATCTTCTCTAACAAAACTAGTTTCATGAACATGTCTATAGAATTCAGTTTTGTATAGACCTTTTCGAGAGCCACTCCCCCTTCATCTACAACCTATCTTACAAAAGGGTATTTAATAGAATTATGTTTCATCTTACTATGATAAGTTGGATTTCTAGCCAAATCAATAGAACTTTTACTATTGCAGAATACTTTCACCTTGTCCTGCATCCTTCGAATGTAATACCCCTAGGCCGAACCCAATTGTAAATGTAAATGCAAATGTACTTAAGCTGGTGAGTTGTTTGATATCATTTTTTTATGCACCTTCCATGGTATAGTGCGCACATATACTACACAGTAAAATGATGAAGTGTGCACATTCTAGGATACCGCGCGCAACAAACTTAAGTGCGCGCAATTTTGAGGTCACATAGCCTTTGTGTATATGTTGTGTTTTATAGGCTCGTGAGCTAGTTATTATAAGCTAGGAGGCTTATGTGTTGAATTATGCTGGAGAGCCTAGTTGCTAAAGGATAGTGAGCCTATTTTTGTATATGTATCATCATTAATATAATACATCGTTGTATGTAGAACGACCACGATAAAAGAGTAAGAGGGACTAAACTCCACTAGTTAGGGAAAGGCGGGGGCTAAAAGTTAAGGAAAATGGTTAAGAGAGGGAGCTTAAGCCAAAACAAAATATTATATTAATATTCCTTAAAGTATAAAGTTTGGATAATTATTTTATCCTAAGCTCTAAGGATGGGGACAAGTGGACCAAAGTAGCTCCCAACATGGAAAATGTCAAGTTGGGAACATGCATACATATAGTTTGGACTTAGTTCATTTTCTCATCTATTAATTCATTCCATCATCATTCACTCAGTCATTGAGATTTCCTTCGTACCTTTCTGTTACTATCACTATACTTGAACCAATACTATACACGTACCTGTACCTGGTTAGCTCAGGAGATAGACTAAAGAAGCGGGTTGTCAGGCCCGTGGGATATTGAAGAGGTGGGTTGTTAGTCCCATGAGAAATCTCTCTAGGTGAGAGAATTGTTGGAAATTGATTCCCGAAGGTGCTAAACTGCAGCTACAGGGCTCTGAGACTTCCTGTTCGGCATGTTGTTGAATCCCTGGAAGGGAAGTGGGGCAGCCGAGGGACTGTTGAGTAGAGAAGGGGCACACTTCCTGGGGTGGGACATGCATGTGGGGAATGAGGGACTGTAGGTTGTTAGTTTGAGTTGGCACCTGTGACAGAGTCTTTTCTATTGTTTGAGATACATCAGTCTGGTTAGGAAACCCTTTACCCAGGTGGATTTTAGTCCCAGCTTGGGGGTGACCCGCTGCTGAGAGTGATGAGCAGCGTGGTCTAAGGCTGGGAGGTTCGTGGAAGATTTGCACGCAGTTGGTGATATTCTTACCAAGATAAGTGTCAATTGTGTGTTAATTTATATGCTGCATTATTATTTATGTGTTTAGTTTTATGGGTTTATCCTATGTGTGGATTATAATCGTCTTTATTTTTATGGGTATTTCCTGTCTATGTTGCATGTATATGTTACTATTATTTATGTATGAATCTATGCATTTACATAATGCATTTATTTGTTTTGAGTTATATATATAAATTTTCGCAAGAGTTTCTGTGTGTATATGTTTTAGTTTGCATACAGTTCGAAATTTTTTACGTGCCATAGCCCAATTGGATGTTGGGGATGTTACAATATGGTATTAGAGCTTCAGTTTTCAACACTGAGCCTGGATGGGGCGAGAAAGTTGAATTGAAGAATTTTTTTACGAAGGATTGATTTCAAAGTGGCCAAATTTCAAGTTACAAATCATCCATGGTAAAAATTAGGAGCAATTGCGTTGAATTGGGCAAAAGCCCCAATTTCTGTTGTTAAATTCATGGGAAAATTGAGAAACTTGGCCAAGCAGTGAGATATTCCTAATTTAATATCTATTCTAGCAAATTCAGACCTGGAATTGGTCGAATTTGAATTTACAGGGAAGCCATGACAGATGGAGCGAGATTAGTTGATTAAAATTCTCAATTCATGAATTGAGTTTGGGAAAAATTTGTTCCAAGAATGTCAACCAGCAATGATTTGTTGTTGCATAGGTTGAATTGGTGTTATCGAGGTGAAATTGAACAAATTTCATAGTTGTAGAATGTCTATGGTGAAATTTGGGAAAAAGTTTGGCAAAAGCCCCAATTTCTGTAGCGGAAGTCATGAGGAATTGATGCACTTAAAAATGAATGTGTGCAGGTGTGCACACTAAAAATGCATGATGCACAGTGAAAAGCTTGTGATATGTGGAAAATATTGGTGCACGCTCTAAAATTTGTTGTTATGCAGTGCATAGTGGAATTGCACGGGAAAATATTGGCGTGCGGGTGCGCGCGCTAAAATTTGGTGCTCTGCGGTGTAGAGTGACAATGCAGGAAAAAATATTAGCGTGTGAGTGCGTGCACTAAAATTTGGTGATGCGCGGTGCAGAGTGGCATTGCGCGGAAAATATTGGCATGCAGGTGCGTACACTAAAATTTGGCATTGCGCGGTGCCGAGTGGCATTGTGCAGAAAATATTGGCATGTGGATGTGTGCACTTAATTTTGGTGTTGCATGATGCAGAGTGGTAATGCGCGAAAAATAACAGTGTGCAGATGTGTGCACTAAATTTAGCATTGCACGGTGTGGATTGAGTGGCACATGCGTAATACTGGCGCATGTGGTGTGCACACGCATAATAATGGCGTGTGTGGTGTGCACAGTATTGACAGAGTGTAGAATAATTTTGTTGGTGCACGCGCAATGTGGTTATATGTTGTCACATGATAGTTTAATTAATGGTGTGCGCAGAGTACTGGTGCACGGTGGGGGTGTACTAAACTTTGGCATGGTGCAACGCATAGAGTGAAATGCATGCAAAATATTAGCGCGTGACACAAAAATTGTGTGCAACAGGTATTAGTGCATGAACCAAAATTGTGCGTGGTGAATATTGGTGCGCAACACAAAAGTAGTGCGCACCAATTATTGGAGTGACATAGAAGTGATCCACATTGTTATAGTTGCGCGAAGCATGCGCTACCTTATGGTGTTGATGGGAATGAAAAATATGGGTGTACAGGTTCAAATTTGTGTGCACGAAGTCGTTTGGATGGTCTACAACAACAGAAAACCAACAAATTTCTACGACATTTTATACTATTTGAAGGTCATCTTTTTGCAGCATGTTTTTGAGGCCCTAAACAACGTTTTCAACTACTTAAAAACTCTAACAACAATGTGTACCAAGGTACACTCTGTCTCTATAGCTCAAATGAAAGAGCCTGTAGAGAGATCTCTAATGGTGTAAATCGTTCGTCAGACAAATCTTTTATGAGGAAGTTACAGGAAAAACAATGGAGGGTAAATTCTAAGACCCAACTAACTTCGAAGGGACATAACTTTCTGCTCTAGAATCAGATTGAGGCGTAGAAGCAGTCTATGGTATTGAATGATATAATACAATTATAGAGATAAATTAAATTTTTGGGCATGTTAAAAATGTTTAAGATGAAAAAGAAGCTACCTGTATCATTCCAGATCAAAAACACTAATTGGCCTAAAACTTCAACAGGTTGTAACTAGCAGCTCGGAACCGAGAAAGAGGTGAAACTTGGATAGAATGTCCAAAACATTTATATGAATAAACCCAATTTAGATCCTATGAGAACTCCAATGAAGTAGGTGCAAAAATGCATAATTACATCGCATAATTGCACCAAGTCAAAGAGTGAACAAAATAGTTAATGGGCAATTTTCAAATAGCCATAACTTTCTTTTCAAGACTCAGAATTGAGCACAGAAGTAGATGTTAGAAAGGTCTTGGACAATAGAATATAATGATTCACATAGAAAATTGATCTGGGCATTCAATTTTACAGAAATCAGAAGAAAGAATTCTGATGCATTATTGAACCAAAATGGTTCATATTTTCATTAAATTGTTGAAACAATTAGCCTGACAAAGTTCTATTGGCTGCACATTTTGCAGAGTTAACAAAAAGTAGATCAGATCAGGACCAGAACAAAGTGCATAGAAATGGAATATGCATAGGGTGATTACAACCAGGAAGATGAGATCAGAGGGATAGATGTCCATATAGACATTGAAGGAACAAAATCCAATGGACATGGATAAGGAAGGGATGAAAACATGAATATGGTAGACACCATTAAAAATTTACAAAAGGATGTCCAAAGACATAAAGATGGTAATGAAAGGCTTATAAAATCCAAGGACCAAGAGGAGGACTTCAACATGAAGTTAATGCAAAGCTTGAATATAATAGAAAAGAAATTGGATAATGAGAGTGGTTCAAGCAAATCAAAAAGTCACAGGTCTCCTAATGAGAAAATAAGAACAAGAAGTGTTAGCAGAAATCACCATCACTCCCCGAGGCATTCCAATAAGAGAGCACACAACAACTCAATTCCATCCCCTGTCAGGAAGCATAATAGGTATGGGATGGATGAGCTACGAGGAGAAATGAACAAAATCAATTCTTATACATTTGATAGTGAGCACAAGAAGGATGAAGATGCAAAGACATGGTTGTTGGGTATGAGAAAGTATTTTCAATTGTATAATTATTTTTTTCATGCAGAAGGAAGAATTTCCATCTATCAAATCAAGGGAAAGGCATCCATGTGGTGGGATTAGCTTGTGCAGGTGCAACAGATTAAAGAGAAAAATGTTACTTGGAGGGAATTCAATAATTATTTTGAAAAGAAATATTTGAATAAGAGATACTATGACAAGAAAAATAAAGAGTTCTTTGAACTCAAACTTGGGATTATGACCATAGATGAATATGAAATAAGGTTTTTAGAACTGTTGAAGTATGTTTATTTCATCAAGGATGAGACAATTAAGATTCATAGGTATTTGAGTGGATTGCCATCATTCATCAGTGAAAAAATAGAATATGATGATCCCAAAATATTGGAGGAGACCATAAGGAGAACTAAATGCCTATATGACCAACAAAAAGCAAGACCATCTTTCCAAAAATCTTGGGAAGACAAAAATAAATTCAAGATGGATCAAAGGAAGAAGGGGACTAAGCCACCATTCTTTAGAAATAGTCCTCAGGTACAACCAACTTCAAGAGAACCCAGAGTGATGGAGACAGGGGGTCAAAGGCCAAGGCAACCACCTATTCAATGTTGGGGATGTAAAGGAGATCATATGTTTAGATATTGTCCTCACAGAGGTGAAAAATTGAGGATTGTTCACAATGTAAAGAATGTTGGAACACTGGAGGACATGGGCATAAATATACCAAGGATATATGCATCTTTGGACAACAAACAAGTAGAGTATCAACCACATATGATTGAATTGGAAGGTATGATCAACAACAAAACCATTTCTATTTTAATTGATTCAGGAGCTAGTCATAGTTATATAGATCCTAAGATGGTGGAAATTTTTCATTTTCCAAGAAGAAAGAATGAAAAATTTTGGTTGGTGCAGCTGACTATTGGAGCCAAAAGAAAATTTAATGAGATGCGTAAGTCATGTCTTATGGACATGAATGGACTAAACACCAGGGAAGATTTGGAAATATTTCCTTTAGGTTCCTATGAATATCTAATTGGGATGGATTGGTTGGACCAACATCATGCTATCCTAGACTGTCATAACAAGAAATTTACTTGCTTGGATGAGGAAGGGAACCTAAGGACAATGCAGGGAATTCCCAAGGGAGTAACCACCAAAGAAATTTCAGCATTGCAGCTTGAGAAATGTTACATAAAAGGGTGTCAAATATTTGTAACACATATAGAAGAGAAACCTAAATATAAGGTGTCAAATATTGAAGATTATGCAGTCCTAAAAGAGTTTGATGATGTGTTTAAGGAAGTACCAAGATTACCCCCTAAAAGAGACATGATTTATCCTTAAATTTGATGCCTAGAGAAGCTCTAGTATCCAAGACTCCATACATGATGAGTACACTAGAATTGAAGGCGTTGCAAATGCAACTTGAAGAGCTCCTGAAGAAGGGGTATAAACACCCAAGTGTGTCACCTTGGGGTGCCCCAGTTTTATTTGTGAAGAAAAAAGATGGAACACTGAGACTTTGCATTGAATGTAGGCAGTTCAACAAGGTAACTATGAAGAATAAGTATCCTTTGCCAAGGATCGATGACCTCTTTGATCAGTTGAAAGATGCAAAAAAATCTCCAAGATTGATCTTAAGTCATCTTATCATCAAGTAAGAATTAAAGAAGAAAACATCATCAAGACTGCTTTCAGAACAAGGTATGATCATTATGAGTTCACAGTGGGCATGCCCTTTGGATTATCAAATGCACCAGTTGTCTTCATGTGTTTAATGAATGGTATTTTCAGAGAATACTTAGATAAGTTTGTCATTATATTTTTAGATGACATTCTTATATATTCTAATTCGGAGGAAGAGCATGAACAACACTTGAGGATGGTATTACAAGTATTACAAGAGCATCAGTTGTATGCCAAATTGAGCAAGTGCTCATTTTATTAGAAGGAAATTCATTATTTGGGACATATCATTTCAGAGGATGGGATAGAAGTGGATCTTGAGAAGATAGAAGCTATTAGAGGATGGTCAATACAAAAGAATGTGACATAGGTCAAATCATTCATGGGATTTGCAGGCTAATATAGGAGATTTATTGAAGGATTCTCAAAGATTTCAAACCCAATCACTTCCTTGCAAAAGAAGGATGTGAAGTTTTAGTGGACATTGGACTGTGAAAAGAGTTTCCAACACTTGAATCAATTATTAACTAGTGCTCCAATTTTAAGGATTGTAGATCCAAATGAAGTCTTCATTGTATGCATAGATACATGTAAAGAAGGACTTGGTGGAGTCCTCGGTCAAAATGGGTTTGTGGTATGTTATGAATCAAAGAAGTTGAATGAGCATGAAAGGCATTATGCCACTCATGATTTGGAGTTGGAAGACATAGTGCATGACTTGAGGAAGTGGAGGCAATACCTCATGGGGAAAATGTTTAAGTTGAGGACAAACCATAATGGTTTGAAATATTTATTTGATCAGCCAACTCTAAATGCTAGGCAAAGCAGATGGTTAGAATTTATGAGTGAATATGACTTTGATATAAAGCATATTAAAGGGAAAGAGAACAAAGTGGTTGATGCACTCATCATAAGAGCACATGAGTTGCATGCTACAACCATAAGCATGTACCAATCAGATTTGAAAGACAAAATTTTTGAGGCTGCAAAATCATATTTTCAATATAAGGAATTAGTGGCAAAATCACAACAAGGTAATTTGTAGCAGAAAATTCAAGAGTATAATCTAGAAAATGTTGAAATTCTCATATACAGGGGAAACATTTATGTACCAAATTCCCAGGAATTGAAAAATATGATATTGAGATAGATTCATAGTGTACCTTATGTTGGGTATCCAGGGTATCAGAAAACTATTGCAGCTGTCAAGAGCCAATATTATTGGCGAGGCATGAAGAAAAAAGTTGATGATTTTATTGCCAAATGTTTGGAGTGTCAAAAGGTAAAGGCTAAGCATAGACACCCAGTAGGTTTTCTATAGCCATTACCCATTCCTGAGTGGAAATGGGAAGTTGTAACAATGGATTTCATCACCAAACTTCCCAGAACAAACAAGCAACATGATTCTATCATGGTAGTGGCGAATAAGCTTACTAAAGATGCCCATTTTATTCCAGTAAATCTCACTCACAAGACATATAACATTGATGATGTTATATGAGAGAAATTGCTCGATTAAATTGTATACCCAAGATAATTGTGTCTGAAAGAGATCCAACATTTACCTCAATTTTTTGGAAGGGATTATTTAATGGATTTGAAAATAAAATTGAATTTTAGTACAACTTATCATCCAGAATCAGATGGACAAACAGAGAGGGTGAATCAAGTGATTGAGGATATGTTGAGGATGTATGTGATGGATAAACCATCAAAATGAGAATACTACCTACACTTATTAGAGTTTGTTTATAAGAATGGGTACCAAATATCTCTAAAGATGAGACCATTTGAGGAACTTTATGGCAGAAGGTCCAACACACTAGTAACGTGGGATAACCCAACATATGGAGCAGTGGTTGGGCCAGATTTACTAATGGAAATGGAGGAACAAATGTTGAAAATAAAACAAAATTTAAAGGTTGCCCAAGATAGGAAGAAAATCTATGTTGATAAGGACATAAATCATAGGGAATTTAAAGTGGGGGATGATGTATTCTTGAACGTGAAGGCCAATACAAGTTCCCTGAAGTTGAGAAATTGTTCAAAGTTGGCAGCTCGCTATTGTGGGTCAATTGAAATCCTAGAGAGGATTGGGCCTATGGAATACATGCTTTCCTTGCCTACATCAATGACCATTCATAATGTATTTCATGTATCATTACTTAATAAATATATACCTAATGCTAATCATGTTATTGATTGGAATGTGATTCAGCTGGATCAAGAAGGCATATTCCAAGTACATCCGGTACGCATTCTGGACTGGAAAATCAAGCAGCTCTGGAATCGAGCCCTATGGATTGTAAAGGTCCAATGGACCAGGTATGGTCCTGAGGATGCAATTTGGGACCATGAAGATGCTATGCGGGCAGAATACCTGCATATTTTTGAGGATTTTTGAAATTTTGGTTGTATATGTGTACATAATACACTGAGGACAATGCATAAATAAGGGGAGCAGATTGTAATACCCCTAGGCTGAACCCAATTGTAAATGTAAATGCAAATGTACTTATGTTGGTGAGCTGTTTGATATCATTTTTGTTTTCACCTTCCATGGTATAGTGTGCACATGTACTATGCAGTAACATGATGAAGTGTGCACATTCCACTATACCGCACGTAGAAAACTTAAGTGTGCACAGTTTTGAGGCTAGGGAGCCTTTGTGTATATGTTTTTTTTATAGGTTTGTGAGCCTGTTATTATAAGCTAAGAGGCTTATGTGTTGAATTAGGCTGGAGGTCCTAGATGATAAAGTCCAGTGAGCCTATTTTTGTATATGTATCATCATTAATATAATACATCAATGTGTGTAGATTGACCACGATAAGAGAGTAAAGGGGATTAAGCTCCACTAGTTAGGGAAAGGGGGAGGGGGGATAAAAGTTAAGGAAAAGGGATAAGCTAGGGAGCTTAAGCCAAAAATGAATATTATATTAATATTCCTTAAAGTATAAAGTTTGGATAATTATTTTATCCTAAGTTCTAAGGATGGGGACAAGTGGGCCAAAGTAGCTCCCAACATGACAAGTGTCAAGTTGGGAAAATGCATACATATATTTTGGACTTAGTTCATTTTCTTATCCATTCATTCATTCCATCATCATTCACTCACTCATTGACCTTTCCTCCGTAACTTTCTGTTACTATCACTATACCTGAACCAGTACCATACCCGTACATGTACCTGGTTAGCTCAGGAGCTAGAATGAAGAAGTCGGTTGTCAAACCTGTAAGATATTGAAGAGGCAGGTTGTTAGGCCCATGAACAATCTCTCTAGGTGAGAGAATTGTTGGGAATTGATTCCCGAAGGTGCTAAACTACAACTACAGGGATTTTATACTTCATGTCCAACCTATTGCTGAAGCCCTGGAAGGGAAGTGGGGAAATCAAGGGACTATTGAGAAGAGAAGGGGAGCACTTCCTGGGGAGGGACATGCATGTGGGGAATGAGGGACTGTAGGCTGTTAGTTTGAGTTGACACCTATGACAGAGTCTTTCCTATTGTATGAGATACATCATCTTGGTTAGGAAACCCTTTACCCGGGTGGAGTTTAGTCCCATCTCGGGGGTGACCCACTGCTGAGAGTGATGAGAAACGTGGTCTAAGGATGGGAGGTTCGTGGAAGGTTTGCACAAAGTTGGTGATATTATTACCAAGATAAGTGTCAATTGTGTGTTAATTTATATGTTGCATTGTTATTTATGTGTTTATTTTTATGGATTTATCCTATGTGTGGATTATAACTTTCTTTAATTTTATGGGTATTTCTTGTCTATGCTGCATGTATATGTTACTGTTATTTATCTATGAATATCTGCATTTAAAGAATGTATTTGTCTGTTTTGAGTTATATATATAAAGTTTCGCAAGAGTTTCTTTGTGTATATGTTTTAGTTTTCATACAGTTTGAAATTTTTTACATATCATAGCCCAGTTGAATGTTGGGGATGTTACATCGAAACTCACCCAACAAACCTTTTAACCAAATTATCTCTTTGCGTGCATGAGAGGCAACCATATATTCTGCCTTGGTAGTGGATAAAGAAACTATGTTTTGAATCTTTGACATCCAACTAACAGGTCCTTTTGCAAGAGTAAAGACATATCCTGAAGTGGATATCCTTTTTTCCAAGTCACCTACAAAATCTGAATCAAAATAACCACAAACTAAATCACTCGAACTATCATAGGTGATATAATAGTAACTTGTGCCCATAAGATATCGAAGCACCCATTTAACTGATGCTCAATGCTCTTTACCTGGATTTTCCATGCATCTACTAATAACACCAATTGCATGTGAAATATATGGTCTATTACTCACCATCGCATACAACAAACTTCTTACTGCATTAGCATATGGTACACGAGACATATAATCCTTTTCTTCATCATTACTAGAACATAAACTTGAAGAAATCTTGAAATGGGAAGCTAAAAGGATTTGTATGGGTTTCACATTATTCATACCGAATCTCATAAGTATTTTCTCCACATACCTCTGTTGTGATAACCACAACTTACCATCTTTCTTTTCTCTATGTATCTCCATGCCCAAGATTTGTTTTACTTCTCCTAGATCCTTCATATCTAACGTCCTAGCCAACTGAGCCTTTAACCTATTGATTTCGACCATGCTTTTTCTTGCAACAAGCATATCGTCAACATATAACACCAAAATAACAAATATGCCATTTTCCAACTTTTTAAAGTAAACAAAGTGATCATATTCACTTCTTGTAAAATTTTGGCTCACCATGAAGCAATCAAACTTATTGTACCATTTCCTAGGAGACTACCTCAGGCCATACAATGACTTCTTGAGTTTTTAAATAAGCCTCTTATTGTGATCCTAAACAAACCCTTTTGGTTGTTCCATATATATATCCTCATCCAAATCTCCATGTAGAAATGTTTTTTTAACATCTAGTTGCTCTAACTTAAGATCTAGTAAAGAAACTAGTGCTAACACGAGACGAATTGAAACAAGATTTACAACTAGTGAAAACATTTCATGGAAATCAATACCTTCCTTTTGAGAATACCCTTTTTCTATTAGTCTTTCTTTATACCTTTCAACTTTATCATCAACACCCTTTTTTAGTTTCTAGACCCACTTGCAACCGACAACCTTCATGTCCCATGGAACTTCTACCAGGTTCCATGTTTTATTCCTCTCTAATGCATCCATTTGTTCTTTCATAGCTTCTTTCTGTTTAACACTTTCATATACCTTCATTGCTTCCTGATAACAACTAGGTTCTCTATCATTAGAAACCAAAGCTACAGATGAAACATAATCGCCATACYTTATAGGAGGATTTATGACCCATTCAGATATCCTTAGAGATGGTTGAGGCATATCCACAGTTTCCTRGATATTTTCTGCATCTTCATCTTCTTCTTAAGGAACTTCTTCATGCTCTTCCTTTTTCTGAAGATGGATGAGTCTCCAACTGGATTTGCTGAAATTGCGGTACATGTTCTTGTCTCACTTCTACATCTACCAGGTCTGATTTTATGAGTGATGATTCATCAAATACTACATCTCTTCTTATGATGATTTTGTGGGCAGTATGATCTCACAATATGTACCCCTTAACTTCATCACCATAAGCAAAAAAGGCATATTTATTTGATCTAGGATCTAACTTACAACACTAATCTTTTGAAATAAGAGCATAAGCATCACAACCAAATATTTTCAGATTTGAATAATCACACAAATGACTTGTCCATACCTCTTCTGGAATCTTACAGTTTATTGCACTTGATGGTGATTGATTTATCAGATAGCATGCTATAAGAAATTCTTCTTCCCACAATTCCTACATCAACTTGGAATTTCTAAGCATGCTCCTTGCTCTCTCTATAAGAATCCTATTCATGCATTCAAGAATACCATTTTGCTGAGGAGTATAAATTGTGGTCTTATGTATTTCGATCCCAGCTTCCTTGCAATAGTTTTCAAATTCCACAAATGTGAACTCACCTCCACTATCTATTCTTAAACACTTGATTGACCTATCAGTGAACTTTTCAACCAAAGCTTTTAATTGCTTAAAAGTATTAAATACATCAACTTTTCTTTTTAGTAAATAGATCCACACCTTTCTAGAGTAATCATCTATAAATATCACAAAATATGACGATCCTTCAAAAGACATTATAGGGGATGGTCCCCAAACATCTAAATGGATGTAATCAAGGATACCTTTGCTTATATATCTTCATGTTTTAAACTTCTCTCTACATTGTTTTCCAAAAACAAAATACTTGCATAAATTTAAATTCGGAAAATTTAAACTTGGAAGTGACTTACGATCAACCAGTACCTTAAGCCCTTTCTTTCTCATATGACCCAACTACTGATGCCATAAACGAGTAGAGTCACTTGCACCTTCATATTCTACCACTTCTTGATTTATTTCAGTCCTTCATTCAAGATGATAAAGGTTCACGATCCTCTTTTCCTTCATGAATACTAAGATTCCTTTGGACAACTTTAGTACTCCACCTTGAGTTGTACACCTGTAACCAACAAAATGTAGAACTCCCATTGATATTAAGTTCTTTCTAAGTTCGGTTACATGCCTCACATCTGTTAATGTTCTTACAGTACCGCCATGCAAATTTTTAATCTGGATGCTACCAACCCCAACAATTTTACAAGAAAAAACTTTTCCCATAAAAATAATGCCATCATCAATAGATTGGTAAGTTGAGAACCAATTTCTATGAAGACACATGTGGTTGGATGCACTAGAATCTAACAGCCAATGTTAATGTTGATGTGAAGCATCACAAGTAGATAATACATCATCAACCATACCTGAACCTAAACCTGAACTTGAATTTATTTTATATGAATTAGCTTCATTTGCTTCCTTTGTGGAGTCCTCTTTGGATGCTTTCTATCTTTTCCAACAATCCTTCTTGATATGCTCAAATTTTCCACAGAATCAACATTTTTTCTTACCCTTATTTCATTTTGACTTAGATTTTGATGTACCTCTATGATATTTCCCTCTTTCTGTAGATCGACCTATGGCCACCATTGCTTATGTTGTTGAGGTTTCTTTGTTGAATATTCTCCTCATTTCTTCAAATAATAGAGATTGAAAAAAAATACAATAATCAATGGAATATGTTGTGCTAAACCACATAGATGTGACCAGATGAACCCAAGACTCGGGAAATGAAAACAATAATGTAATTTCCTTGTCGTCATCTTTGTATTTTACTTTGATACTAGATAATTGACAAATCAAAGTATTGAAAACATTTAGATGATCGACAATTTTTTTACCTTCTCTCATTCGTAAGCGATACAACTACCTCTTCAAGAAGATTATGTTCATCAAGGACTTTGTCATATGAAGGATTTCTAGTCGGTTCCATAAACCTGTTGTGTCTCCTCTCCAATGATGTTAAAAAACACTTCATCTGCTAGACACAGATGGATGGTACTAAGAGCTCTTGCATCTAGATATTCCAAGTCCTCTTCTGTCATGATTTTTAGTTTCTTTCTAGCCAACACCTTTTACAATCCTTGTTGCACAAGAAGATCTCACATCTTGAGCTTCCAAAATTGAAAATTATTCTTGTCGTTGAATTTCTCCACCTCAAACTTTAAAATCTACACGTTTTTCCATTCATAAAAACCCAAACTACACAAATCAATACTTATAAGACTCGATGTATTAAATGGAAGAATAATTTTATTCTTCAAAATTCAACCCTAAAACATAAAAGGTTTAAACCAAAAAAAAATATTTAATGTTCAAAACCTTTTACCAAAGGGTCCACCTCTTTAAACGAAAATGGATACACATATTAAGAATATCCTTTATAAAATATCCACCTCACCTTTTTATATAATATCCTCCACTTACTTTAATAAAAGTGATCCTTCATGTGCCTAATGAGACAAAAAAAAATGGCTTTTAAACCTTCATATCATTCCATGCATCATGCATTACCCAAAAAAATATTCCTCATAAAAATCGCCTTCAAAAAACTTTTCGAGTGAATGGTGCTCCCTACATATAGCCTATAGAGCGTGAGTCCCAATATGAACGTTCTCTTTGTATTGTTGGAGGCGTCACGAAACGCTCCCTATGGATGTCCTCGGGAGCGTCTGTCCTTCAAAAATTTCAATTTCGCAAGCGTGGGGACCATCAATGTTCCTGTAACTGAGCTTAGGGAGCATCAAGGACACAACTAATGCTCCTCTATCTTCAATAGCTTAAAGAAATTTTTTTGTCTTGAATATTTATTTGCTCCACAAAATCACAACTTTGATAACACTTGTTAGGAAACGAAAGCTTAATAAATAGATAAATATTTTAATAACAAATAAAACAAGACATAACAATTATATCAATTGAACAAAATGATTTACGTGGAAACCATTTTTAAGGAAAAAATCATGAAAAAAGGATAATCGATATTTTTATTATTTAAGGGAGAATTATAGAAACCAAACACAGGCTTATAACCATCTTTTCACTCTCTTCCCACACACTACGTTACACTACATTGTTATTCTCACACCTCTACGAGTATGCTAGATATATAAGATCTAATAGATAATTAGACGAATTAATTACAACATGATCCACAAGTTACACAACATATTCATTATAATGTACATGCATGCACATTCTATTTTTAGTTAATGTTGTGGACATGCATCCGCATGGAAAATTAGTTGATAATTTCAACAAAGAAAAAACAAGACAAAGCAAAAATTCCCTCCTCTGATAGAAGAGATAACCAATAAACAAAATCAGTTAATGACTAAATCAATCAACGATAATCCCAAAAACTTGGATTCCCTCCTCCTCTGATATCAAAGATAACTAATAAACAAAATTAGTTAATGTTTGAATCAATCAACCATAGTCCGAAAACTTGGATGGGGAGAGCTTAGATAACAATGTGCTTATTGTAATAGTCCCAAAGTAACTAAGGTCTTCACACTAAGAGATTCAACATGGAATACTTAACTAGGCCACTAGAACGAATAAATTATTAGATTATCCATGTTTTCTAAGATTATGTGTATTCTAATTTCAACTCGTAAACCCAATCTCTTTCTCGTGCAAACCAAATCTTTTCATTTAATAATAGTGTCACACCAACCACTNACGTGCATAGTCAAACACCATTTAATTTCATAAACAAGGAAATATTTGTTAAGTATCCCTCGACAACACCATATTGATGGTCATCCACAAGATATATTTGATCAATGTTTGATATCCATGGTTGTTAATCGTCATCTGGTAAAACATAATTTAAAAGTGAATAAAATAAGGGTTCATTGATGGTATTTTATTAGATATATGCAATTAATGGTCGTAAGTGCATCATCAATCCATAATCATAAAAATATAAACATTCGCAAAGAATATGGTTGCATAGGCAAATAAAATGTATATATCAGATTTTTCTTTTTAGGATTTTTTTATCTATTTTGTTTTAAAAATTTTTGAATTTAAAGAATATATATGATGGTGATAGTGGTTAACGTTCACTGAAATTAAAATTAGTCTATTAAATTTTAAAAAAAATAAAATATTATTTAAATTTATTTAAAATATTATTTAAATACTTTAAAAACATTAAAAAAAATTGTTAAAATTATGGAAAATATGGGAAATATTATTCTCACAATAACCCTATACTCAAAGTAAGAGAAGTAGTTGGAATTGTTAGTGTAATATGTACATATTTCCATAACCCATTCATATACATCATTAATATACTTGAATCATGTATAAGCTCATACTTTATTTTTTCATTGTGTCAATAAGCATAGTCAAGGCCGACCCTACCAAATTTGATATATAGGATCAATAATCCTCTTCACTAGTGTGCCCCTATATATCATGAAATATCGTTCTTTGATTGACTTTTTCTCCTTTTTTATTTACTTTTTCTCATTTTACTATGACATTTTTTATTTCATTCAAATCTAACTTTCTATTTGTAGTCTTAACAACAAATCCCATTTTCAACAATATTAAACACATCAAGCCACTTGAATTTAACATAAAAGAGGTATTTATAATCTCTTGTTTAAGCCACTTGAATTTAACATAAAAGAGGCATACAAGTTTTTATGAGAGAAGCTACCACGGTGCTTTAAAGAACATCATATGTGTTCCCATTCACATCTACTTATAAAAACACAACCCGGAAATGTTGGACAATGTAATCTTTCAAAAACCCAATGACTAGAAATGATATAAATTTTTTGAAGATTCTTATTTTAATGTTCATGATTTTAGTATATAAAAGAAAAATAATATGATGAAGGCATTTTTGGAGATTCTTATTTCAATGATCAATTTTACTTACCTCATGATTTTCATATATAAAATAAAAGCTTCTAATTTATTATTTAAATTTTACTTACCTCATGATTTTCATATATAAAATAAAAGCTTCTAATTTATTATTTAAATTAATATTTAATATTAAATTATAAATAATTTTTTATTTTATTTTATTTATTATTTAAATTAATACTAAATAATAATTTAATTGCATGTTTTGAAATCAATATAATATATTTATATTCATTAAAATAAATAAAATGTTAATTTTGAATATAAAAAAATTATAAAATATTAATTTTAAAGTTATAAAAATTTAAATTATTAATTTTAATTTTGGTTTCAATGTATATTAATCATTCTTACCATCATGATTAATTTATTATAATTTTTTTTAATATTCATAATAATAAAATTAAATAATTAAAAAAACATTTTTAATAATATAATAATAATAATCTTTTTTTAAGGTCAAGACACCAAATTGGTGTATGAGATCTTCCAAGGAGGAAAATTGTGTTCTTAATCATTAAGCCCCCTCTGGATTTGAACCTATGACCTCCAAGAAGAAAAATTGTGTTAACCACTAATCCCATTCAAGTTGTATGATGCAAATACTGAATGATACAAAACAAACTATAAAAACATAACTAATATTAAAAAAAATTACATTACATAAAACTAATAAATGTAACCAAATAAAATAGCAAGAAATAAAATTGTATTATATACATTCATATTTTAAAATATAATTAAAAGAAATTGTTGAATTTTTTAATATTTATATCCAAAATCATGCATGACAAAATATAATTTATCAAAAAATTAATATGAATATTATAATATATATAGAAAAGGAAATGAGTTCTGAAAGACATGTATGAAAGTTTTGGCGATGGTAGGAGGTGTTGGTTAAGAGAAGTAGGGATAGGTTTAGCTCTTTGGTTCAAGCGAGGGGGATTTTAGGAGTTTAGGGATATGGTTGAGAGTCTGTTGGCGGGCAAAAATGACAGTCCGTCAACTGGAAGAACGAGTCCGGTCCATGGTTGTCTAAATAACCTAATCCGTTTGGTGACGGGTTTAAAGGCTCCATTAGCCAATCTAAAAGTCCTAAAAGAAACAAATAAAAGAAATGAAAGAACTAACTATTAACTAACCACACACACACACACACACACACACACACATATATAATGTAACTGTTGCAGATATATTTAAACAATAGATTTACTTATCCTATTTATGTACATGATATACACATTGCAAGTTTTAATTGAAACTCACAAAACTTAGTGTGAAAAATGACTGCTTTGAAGAAGAAAATAAAGAAAGCACACAAAATATTTTTTCATTTTTTTCTTTATAAATCTAAACTAATAAGAAAAAATACTATGAAACTGAAACATGTGAATAGTCAAAAGACAAACTATATATTCGAGTTTTAGTGAGGAGTAAACGATAGAAAAACATAAATGAGCTAACCTTTTAGTGAGTGAACAATATGTATCCGAACATCTACACGATTTAAATAACTTCCAACCACCTTGTCCAAGAGGGAAACCTGCAATGAACCTTAAAAAAATATTATGACTAAATGCAGAACAATGTGTTGGCAGTTGAGTTTTAATAACAGAATGAATGATACGAATAGGTGATGTGATCTTATGATTGCAAGCAATTACATTAAGATAAATCTGATTAAAACAACATTGCATTTAATCATTCAACTAAAAATTAAAGAGAAATCCTATCATTTGAGTTGAATAAATGATCACTCTGTTTAATATCTGAAGCATCAAATATGGACGATATTTATAAAAGGATTATCCCAAAAACATAACGGATTGTGAAGTCTAAAGCTATCAAAACCTATAAGTATATCAAGATAAACAAAGCATAAATGAGAATACCATTTACAAGAAGCTAAAGCTAAAATGCAAATTGTTCTTCCATTCAAGTTTGTGAATTAATCATCCATATTCAACCCCAGGCTAAGATGATCTCATTACAAAAAAATCTGAATTATTTAAAGAGTTCTTGCAAGCTAAACATCCTATCTTGTAGGATAGGATCAAATCTCAAGATGATTTACTAGTTACAAAATATAGAGGGTCATAAAACCACTCAATATCAACTGTATCTCCCAAAATTATA
>JASDQU011310813.1:6763-18494 GCA_032191745.1 Picea mariana | reverse complement strand
ATGTAGCTCATCCATGCTCAACGTAGCAAGATCTACTCTTTGTTCTAGGGTTGAAACCTTAATATCAAATCTCATTGGAAGAGACCTTAATATATTCTGAACAATTACCGAACCTTTAATTTCTTCTCCTAGTCCTCTAATATCATTCACCATTTCATCAACTCGCAAAAAATAAGATGCGATATTTTCATATTCCTTCATTTTCAGATGTTCAAATTTACCTCTTTAAGTTTGAAGCTTTCCCCCCTTGACTTTGGCATCTCCTTCATAAACATTTTGAAGTTTGTCCCAAATTTTCTTTGCAAAGTTGCAACGAATAACCTTGACATATATTGAATCAACCATGCCACTAGGAATAAAATTCATAGCCTTAGAATTGTTTTCATAGAGTATTTTTCCAGCTGCATCTATTGGGGGAGAAGTAGGTGTCTTATATTCGTTTACTACTGCTTTCCAGACATCAAATCCCCGTGCTTGTAAAAATGTTCTCATCCTTTTGCTCTAGAAATCATAGTTCTGACCATCAAACACTGGAATTACATTCTTATTGTAATGCATAATGTACCTTCCAGTGGTTAGAATGTTCTTGAAGGACCGACTTTGATATGAATTGTTGGAAAAACTGAGAGGGGGGGTGAATCGATATTTAGCTATTTTTAGAAATATTTAACACTTCAAAGTTATAGAGGAATTATGAAACATTATCACATCACATTAACGATCAAAACATATCACATCACATGTACAATAGACAAATATTTTATGTGGAAACCCAATTAGGAGAAAACTGTGGAATGCTTTCTAATATATCATAAGATTACATTCATTGGAAGCACCAACTTCCAATATTCTACAACACCTACTGGAAGGAGTAACCAACCTCCTGAAGTTTATAGCACAAACTAGAAGGAGGAACTGACTTCCTTGTGAGAACCAACTCACACTTCTCAGGCACCAACCTTCAAAATAAAAACACCAATCTTCTCGAGCACCACCCAACCACCCATGTTTAAAAAATTATTCCCAAAAACAATATTTATACAAGATTACTAAGTAACCCATTAATAACACTTTGCAAGGTGAGTCCCTTGCCTATCAACTACAAAAGGTAGACTTTATCACCGTTGATATGTACCCTTCATATGTTTCCTTCCTTCCTTCGCTTGATCACATTCTTAGAATCTTTGTTGAGTCATCTCTTATTGCCAAAGTTGAACCATAGCTGGAATAAGATATTTACTTGAGATAATGTTGAAATGTGACTTGAACAACCCTCAAGATATGGTATGAATTATCCTCAAAACAATCCTAAATGACCTTCAAATTTGTCCCCTATATAGGTCTAGAAATTACTCTCAAGAGGTCTGCAAATATGCTCCCAAAACTCTCTAATAGATCTCTAAAATTTTGTACTAAAGACAACTTTCAAAATTGCAACAAACTCACCTTAGATCAGATTTAAAAATTACCTAAGGACAGGATTGAATTACCTCATAAATGTGTCTTGAATTACCTCATAAATCACCTTGTTTCTGACATAGAATAGGCCTTAGTTCAACTTCAGAAATTCAGCCTTGTTTCCTCAGTTAACTTTCCCTTACAACCTCAGATATATTTAATTCACTACCTCAAAAGTCACTTCAAAACTACCTCATATCAAATTTAGTTAGCTACCTATTCTATGATGGAGTTCATCCTTGTATCTTCCTAAAAAATCCTTAGATATCCCTCTGTAGCAACATCAGATTCTCCTTGCAGCCTCATATATGCCTTATGTCATAGCCTCAGACTCTCCCTTAGATATTCACTTATTGTTGCCATAGATTTTTGCACACATTTTTCATTGATGTCAAATATGTAATGTACTTGGCACACAGATAGTATGGCGCACAGGAAGTGGAAGTGCGTGAAAGGTAAATAAAAATGCATAGGAATATTGGAATGCGTAGAGACGACCACAGGAATGTATGAAGTGAAATCGAAAAAATAGAGTTGAATAACCCTTATAGGCATCGATGAACAGTGACCCTTTTTTATAACCCTAAATTTCTCTGCATATGCATACCTGGCATTTGGCCCTCTTACTTGCTATTTTTGCCAAGCCATCATTAAATTGCTCTTCTTAAAAACACTATTTTTTGAAGATGTACACACCCTTCACCATTACTACCCACATATGTATGCCTGCTGCACCACTACAACCCACGTACGTATGCTAGTTGCACCACTACAGCCCACGTATACTCGCAAAAGTTGCAAAAATTAAAAAGTTGCAAGGAATTGGTTGAGATTACGGGCTATTGGGTAGTTTCCCAACTGATCCACCACCTATAGCCCGTCACCCAATGGAATAACCATTATTTTCCTATATAAAGGAGATGTTGGGGTCTCATTCCTAAGCCAAGCATAAGAATAATGAAACTCTGCCCATTTCACATCCCCTCCTTGCCCCAAGAATTGCAGCCACCTTGTGATATTTGCATCAGAATTTCCCATTTTTCCCTTTTTCCTCCATCATAAGCCTATTCCATTTCCCTAGAAGAATTTTGAGAGGAGAAAGATATGTGGAAGCGCAATTGGATATTGGTGAAGAGGAGCCCAAACCAGGTTCATGGAGTAGTCGCCGATGTGTTGTAAGTAAACATTGTGATATCAATAAAAGGAATACTTTTTTTGTCCCGAAATATTATGTGTCAAATGTTTGTATTTGATTTATTCTTTATTCTAACATCTGACCCATGATTTATATATGAGATGCATGTTTGTAGTTTCATGTTTATCTGTTTGTGAATGCAGGTCAGCCTTGGGAGGAGGCTTGCAGTCAACGGAGCTATCAAGCGCAAGAGGATCGACACCGGATGTGGAGTAAAAGGTAAAGTTACCTGATTCTTTCACTTTGTCTTTCATGTATGAATTTGGGGTATATTCGGGACTTTTAGACGATTATATATTCTTACATGTTGAACCCTAGTGTAGTCCATAGGGGGGTTTTCCCACTATAGCAGAACTGATGACCATACTGGGGAAGCCTCTAGGGTTTTAGGGTATTTTTCGGGTGTTTGATTGGTTTTATTACCTTTTGAGTTTCTGTGAGTCTGCTAAGTCTTTAAGGGATTCTGGTCACCTGTTGGTGCCATACCAGTTCTCCTTGCCCTGTCAATTTGTCTATTGGTTTTCATTTTTTGAGAAGTTACAGAGGTGTACGCAGCCTATTGTGGTACATCACGCATACATACGCACCCTGATTTATAAACATCCCGCGTACATACACAAGCTGCTTAAGCATCAGTAGCGTGCCTGTGTCAAGAATTTTTTTCTTTAAGAAGAGGCAGTCACCCTTTTCCTTGATTCAAGTTTTACTTCTCAAGGTTTCTTGATTAAATACAATGTCTCTGTTTTTATAGTAGAAGCATGGGTTTGATGTCAGTTTGATTATATTTTTGAATATTTCTTGTGCTTATTTCAAAAGGATTTTTAGGTGAGTCTTTGAGTTTTTGATCAGCCTGTTTGGTGTCTTCAGTGCCTCCCTATGATCCGCAGTGGGACAGAGGTCAGTTTCAGCCTTGTCTTGTTTTTCACTTCTTTCCCTTTCGTGTGATTTAAAGAAAAAGAAAAATATTTATTTCAAGTTTTCTTGTTTGAAGAATTTCAAAATAAAAATAAAAAATATTTGTCTTTCTTAGTTTCATTAAGTAGTTGGGTTAGTTACTTTGCTTGTCAGGAAAAAGAGTTATTTTCTTAAGTTCTTTACCGATTGCTTAGAACATTAAGTAGCTCGTAGTCGAGCGAAGTTTCGTTTTAGGTTTTCCTTTAAAAGATCTTAAAAAAAGTTAGTTACGAAAAGTTGGTTAAAGAGTTAGTTGCAAATCTTTATTGTTAACTAGAAGTAATTTTTCTTTTAGTATTTGTTTTTTTGTCCTTCTTCGTTGCTCAAAACACACCACTAGTTTCATTGTCATTTCCTTGACTTAAAACAAGCCATTTAAAATTAACGCTAAAATTGAAATAAACTAGACTTTATGTTTGTAGGGTCAATCAAATAGTCTAGGCTAGANTATAAACAAACATTAGAGTATGATCTAGGGAGTGTATAAAGTCTAGTAAATGTGAAAGTTATCTGGGACCCCCCTCTAACACAGGGGCTAAACATGAGGTCACGTGTGGAAAGGTAGCGGACATAACCCCTCTAAAGTTGGACCAAGCGTAGTGGGGAATGCATATAGAGAACTTCACGTGGGATATTTTCAGTTGCATTTGACTACAAAGCTTCATGGACCCCAAATCCATTCAGGATCCTCAGTTGTCTTCCGGACCACTTGATTTTGATACCCTCGATAGGTTTCGGGCTTGATACCCTTCTCATTGCGGTCCACCCGACTGTCGACTGTACCCTCCTGGTGACTGTTCATGAGCTGGCAAGTTAGTTTCCTTTATTCTAGAGACTTACACAAGTGACTACGGGGGTATATCGTGGTACCAAGGGAAGACGTCAGGCCATGCTTTGCAAAGTATACCCGGAGGGTGCTTCTATTTTCAAGTTGCACTTGCACTGTTAAGTTTCTCTAGTGTTGGTTGGCGTAATTGTTCTTCCAACTAGATAGTGGTTTGCTTGCTTTATCTCATAGGAAATTTTCTAGTGTGTGCTTATTTTCAAACGTTAGTAAAATCCTTACTGTGTCATTGATATTTTCACAAATTCGAATATCAGGAGATCCGCCGGTCGCAAAGGATTCAAGGCCTACCATCGGTTGAATTAGAGCCACCACCACCACCATTACGGTGAAGACTTGACCAGCAAGGGTCATACGAAGCAACCAGACCATAGGAAACTGTGAYCGAGCCTTCCCTGAGAGGAGAACACTCGAATCCGAAGGAARCTACTATTTCTGACRTTGGAGCGGAAGMTCTCGGGCCAGATAACACTTCGATCACTGACTTGTCGACACCCCTTTTGATACAAGTTGTCCCTCCAAGGGTAACTCATCATGAACATCATATAGTCTTGCAAGCAACGATGGAAGCAAATGATGCTACTTTGTCAGGGAGTCCTCATACTCCCTCAATGGCTTCCACCACTAGGGGCATTTCACCTCCTAACCCACCTTCATCGGTCCAGACCACCATGGTCTCGACCACCTCTACTTCAAGAAGCGGTTTGATTTCTTCTATGGCGGAGATCATTGCTTCGTTCACACAGAGTGTGATGGGCCCTTCGTTTTCATATGGGATGCCTGACTTTGATACAAACTCTGTCCTCACCTACTGCACCCTACAAGACATGGGTCTGGGGGTAGGGAGCTTCAACACTCATTTGAAAGGGTCCATGGGGGGCACCTCAGCCCCCCTATAATGATATCCCTTACAGCGGGGGTAATATACCTCCTTCGTCCCCCTCGCTCGGCGGTCCTCCCCAGCAACCCGTCGGGCCGAACATGAACTACAGCTTGTTTGGATCATGCAATCTAGGACCTTCTTTCTACACCACTCCGGTGAGTTCAATGACATTCTATTTGTTCGATGCATTTGGTAATAACGCCTTTTCGTCAGCTATTGTCTTGACCGTGGGTAACCCTAGTTTTGGACAACAAAATCCTATGAAAGGTACTATTCCTACACATGGGGCAAACACATGAGTCTTCTGTTCACAAGGACTCTGGAATCTGTGGAAGGGATCAATTCCCTCGTCAGGGATGCCGACCAGGGGAAACCCATTCCATAGGCAATGGAACCCAGGGCAAGGCTGAGTACCTATGCACATCGAATTGGTAGGGGGAAACCCTTTCCAGAATCTTTGGAACACAACGCAGGGAGAAATCCTCGCCTAGCCCTCAACATCCAATTACAGGAATCAACCGATGATGTCCCAAAAAACGCAGTATCTATTTGTTGGCTAAGGCCATTGTATTTACCAGAACCCTAGTCAGCAGCCTAACTTTTACTAGCAACATAATGCCAGTAAAAATACAGACTCCTTTCTTCCTGTACATAGTCAACAGCCCAAACTACCATTTCCGGCGACATTACATTTTCCACACTTGTCAAGATTGTGAAACGACCCAATTTGTCACGATCCGCGCTGGCCTCCCATGTTGACTAAGTTTCCCTCAGACATTTCAAAGTTCGAAGGTAAGCCTAAAGAATATCCAGGCGATCACGTGACCACTTTTGACTTATGGTGGTCATCGAACTCGCTGCGAGATGAATTCATACAGTTGCAACTATTTCAACACACTCTTATCGAGGGTGCTACGAAATGGTACATAGATCTCAACCGCTCAAGATAATATTTCTTTAGCAATTTGATAATGGTTTTCCTAAACCATTTCCAACTACCCGTGAGATACAATACTGACATTGAATTACTGGCCAATTACTGGCCAAATTTGAGCAAACAAAGGTCGATCATATCTCGGATCACATCCGAGAATGGCGACATTGAAAGAGTTTGATAAAAGTACCGGTCCCACCGGATTTCCTGTTGGAGTGGTTCCTTAATTCTTTGGTACCTTAGTTATTCAAGGACGTCGCAACATCGGGAGTGTTTTCAAAGGAAGAGGCGATAGTGAGAGCTCAACATCTTGAACTAATATACTCTCAGTCTAGTTTAATCTATGAGGTTTTACTAGATGCGCCACGGTCCATACTTCACAAGGCCAGACACAAGTCTGGACCACATGCCTATGTTATAGTTGGTTTAACACAAGCAAATCCCACGGATCAGTTGTCAAATCAATTGCAACAATTGTCAATACAATAGACAGCAGCCAACCAAACCTCTGGTTCGGCTGCTCCCCCTACTCAAACATCAAACGTACATAGTGTGCAGTTGACGAACCCGAAGGCCAACCAAGAGCCCGATGGAAAGAAAAACAACAAAACAAGAAGGGTAAGGGGGATAATAAACCCAAAAACAATGTTGGTGGGGGAAACATAGACAAGAGAAAGTTTAAGTATCCGTGTAACCTTTGCATAGAGGACCATCCGACTCACCTGTGCCCTTGGCTTGCAGAGGCCCAAAATTTATTAGCACAACAACAACCTGTTGTGTTAAAGAACCCATTTCCTCATGGGAAAAATTTGACTCAAGCCTCTTTGAGCACGTATGGGGGTAATCAGGGACCCCCTCTGTCTTCTAGTAATCCCTCAGTTGCAAATATTTACATGATGAAAGGTGATTCCTACATAGAGACTAGTGCGCACGATTATGGAATGCCAAAATCCGCTGAAAAGGGTAAAGAAGCCATAAACCCATCTGTTCCTCTCCATATTGAGAATATGATGGGCGAAACAATGACACGCATCCTGAAGGGGGAATTCAGAAAGCTTCACATAATCTAAACGCAAGGGCCGCCCAGAACTACTCTATGGTGAAAGATTTGTCACAAACCCCTTCCACGATGTCCGCTTCGGAGGTCCTCCAGAGCTGCCCTTCATAGAGAAAGGCTCTGTTAACTGCCTTAGGATCTGCTGAGACTTATAATCTGGGATCGCTCATGTTTGATATGACCGACTTAAAAACTCATCTCCCATACCATGTTGCATTTCAGATAGTAGTGGCTTACCCCATGAAATATTTTACCAGGAGCATTTTCCGTACGGTGGTTGATGAGAGCGCCTCAACATGCATGATGTCATTGGTGTGTTGGAAGGCCATTGGCCAACCTGTTTTGTCTCTGTCACCTACTCTTCTTACTTCTTTCGATGGTCATTCATTTAGAACACATGGAATCATTCCTTCTTTCATCGTCCAACTAGGAGGAAAGACTATGTGCATTGTAGTTGAAGTGGTCAATGCACCTCTTGACTACAACCTTCTGTTAGGAAGAAGTTGGACCTATTCTATGCATGTAGTGGTTGCCACAATTTTTTGGGTCTTGTTTTTTCCATCGTCAATGTAGGGGTTGGTTTGTGCCCACCATTGATGGGTACTTTTGATTACCCGCCTCCTTCCGGTGATGTCAAGATCATATCGGTTGTCCCCGACCAGCCTAGGGTTGAAATTTTTCAAGTGTCGTCGTTCCATACGACTTACTTTCACTATCTGTGGACTCTTCCTTCCCCATCGTCCATGAAGGAAGGGACAGGGCATCATGGCATGGCCATGCCCTTGTCCATGACAGAAGTTGCATACTCTATTGTCCAACGAGATTTCAATTATTTAGACTTGGTCTTTCCTTCTGACAAGGCGATTATAGTGGCATTGACTGGTCTGGGTAGACCCTGGGATGATATCCATCACAAATCTTATTTTATCTCGGACTTAAGAAGAATAGGGTCAGGTGAATTCGTGTTGACTATGAGTGGAGATAGGTCCTGTCCTATTAATCCTATGGCTACGCACGCAGTTTATTACGAGGGTAATATGGAAACTATCGCTGAAATGATACCACTTGACATCTCTAGAACCCCTGGCTTCGTGGAGAATGTTTTCATTGGAGTGGACTGCTCCCCCAAGGAGATTCGAATCTACACAGATTTATTTAAAGAATTCCGTGATGTTTTTTCCTGTTCTTACGAGGAAATGCCAGGCATAGATCCAAGAATTGTCGAACATGAGATAATGACTTATCCTGACTCTAAGATGTTCTGAAAGAAGCTTTGTCTGGTGAATCCTCAAAAAGTGGAAGCTATTAATGCTGAAGTGAAGAAACTGCTTAAAGATGCTTTCATCTACCCCGTACAATTGATGCAATGGGTGTCAAACCCTGTTCCAGTTAACAAAAAATAGGGTACGATTCACATGTGTATGGACTTTCATGACTTGAATAAGGCATGTCCAAAGGATAATTTCCCCACCCCATTCATTGACTAGATTTTCTATGAATGTGCAGGTTGTGAGGTATTTTCATTCATGGATGGTTTTTTGGGATACAACCAAATCTAGATCAAACTTGAAGGCCAACATAAAACAACTTTTATCTGTCCATGGGGAACATTTTCTTACTGTAAGATGCCTTTTGGCCTGAAGAATTGGAGCCACTTTTCAGCGGGCTGTGTCTTTTGCTTTCCACGACCTTAGACACATAGTCAAGGCTTACCTTGATAATATAGCATCATGCTCTCACAAGAGATCTGATCATCCCACACACCTCCTACTTATCTTTGAATGATGTCCCTACTATTGGATTCACTTGAATCCTAACAAATGTAGTTTATGCGTGACATATGGTCATGTTTTAGGTTTCATAGTTTTGACAACAGGGATCATGGTCGATCCTCTAAAGGTTGAGGCGATAGTTCAGTTGCCTCCCCCGTGCACAGTCCCTCAGCTTCAGAGTTTACAGGAGAAAGTGAACTTTTTACGACATTTTATCACAAACTATGCTGAGATCACTAAAGGGTTCATGCGTTTATTGAAAAAGGGAGTCCCTTTCCATTGGAATGAAGTGGCTCAGTGTTCTTTCGAAGCGTTGAACGCGCTCTTACATCTGCCCCTCTGCTTCAACCATCCAATTATAATAAATATTTATTATTGTACTTAGTCATTGCAGAGTCGACCATCAGTATGGTCTTGGTTCAAGAGGATGATCTGCTTGAAGAACATGTGATTTATTACCTGAGTCGAGGCTTGGTTGGTCCAAAACTCAACTATTCCCATGTTGAGAAGCTTGCGTTGGCAACAATGCATGATGTCCAACGGTTTCGTCATTATATCCTTCTTCGCAAGACCATCGTCATTGCCATTGTGAATCTGTTCCAATATGTGTGGACACGACGAGTAATCAGTGGAAAGATCAGTAGATGGATTGTTATCCTCCAGGAATTTGAGTTGGATTTTGTTTCTGCGAACTCCAAAAATTCATTGGTCTTTGCAGAACTCATCTAGGAACTTCCGGTCGAATCAGGTGATGTTACGTCTGAAGAGTCGCCTATTAAAGGAGATATTTTTCTGATCGCATCTTTGGACCCCTAGTATGGAGATATACTAGTCTATCTCTAGACTTTGAAGTGCCCTACCTCTGCTTCTTGTGATGAGCATCGACGTATATGCCATCAGAAACGAAACTATCTCATACTCGATGACACTTTGTATCGTCGAGGTGTAGATTGCATCCTTTGCCAGTGCCTCACTCATGAAGAAGTAGAACTCGTTCTTAACGACTGCCACACTAGAGCATGTGGTGGTCATTTTTCTAGGTTGGAAAGAACCCAAAATATTCTACAAGCCAGTTACTTTTGGCCTATGTTAATCAAGGATTGCGTCGAGTCGGTCAAGAAGTGCCACCCGTGTCAGATCTCCTCTCAAAATATGAGGGCACATCCTGCTCCCATGTTTCCCATCATTGTTATTGGTCTCTTCACCAAGTGGGGGATTGATTATACTACATGCCACCCGGCTTCAGCCAAGGGGCATCGTTATATCATTGTAGTGGTAGAATACTTCACAAAGTGGGTCGAAGCTATGCCAACTTTCAATAATGATGGTGAAACAACAACTCTTTTTATTTTTAACCAGATAGTAGCAAGGTTCAGCATCTCAAAGGAGATTGTCACTGACCATGGCAGTCACTTTCAGAACAAAATGATGTCCAAGTTAACATCAAAGATTGGGTTGAGGAAAGAACATTCATCACCCTTTTACCCACAAGCGAATGGTCAGGTGGAAGCTGTAAATAAGTTTCTCAAGACTATTCTGCATCGAACGATCAATTCTGCCAAGTTAAATTGTCATTTGATGTTGTACTCAACATTATGGGCCTACCGAACGTCTGTAAATACTCCCACCGGTTTCTCACATTTTGAACTCATTTACGGGCTAGAAGAATTATTTCCAATAGAGTGCCACATACCATATCTAAAGTTGGGAGTAGAGTTACTTCCAGACACTTCACCACTTGAGGAACACTTATTATATCTTGAGAAGCTCCATGAGAAACATAGTGATGAAGCCTTGGCTAACAAGGCTCACAAGTCAAGTGTCAATATGATCGTTCTGTCCTTCCTTGGATTTTCTCCGAAGGCGACCTTGTCCTGGTCTACGACCAAGATAAGGATCCCCTGGGGGAAGGCAAGTTCAACCCATGTGGTTCGGACCTTTCATAGTGAAGGAGGTTTTAAAGAAGGGTGCTTATCGTCTGGTTGACTTTGAGGGAAATTATTTGGCAGAGCCTAGAAATGGGCTCTACCTCAAGAAGTTTTACTCGTAGGTTGGTCGCTTGGGTGAATTATTGTACATATGTATAGTTCTTATACAGTTAGTTTTTGTCTTTTTCTTTTATGGACATGTCATCATTTATGTCATCTTTTTCACTATGGCAGATGTCAAGTGAATCAAGGTGTTCGTTGGGTTCACGGAAAACACTAGCCGACACACTTGGAGGCTTGCTTCCGCAGCTTGGGTGATTTTCATGCCTCAAGGCTAGTTGCTATCTTCTAGAGGTATCCGTTTAGGTGATGCCATAAACAATTTCGTCGAGTACATCGCAGTGATAGAGTTGCTTTGTGATGTTTTGTCGCATGGTATCTCTCACCTCTGGGTTTACTTAGATGCTCAGCTGGTTGTGTCCCAGTTAAATGGGGTTTACCATGTTTATGATCCTAATCTACACCGACGATTCCTCAGGGTACATCTCTTAGAACAATGCTTTGATTACATTACATATATCCATATTCCTAGGAGATTAAATCAAATGACAGATACTCTAGCTAATCAAGTATTAGATTGGCATATTACACACATATAAAAAGAAGCACACACATACACATGTACATACATTTGTAAAAATGTGAT
>JASDQU011310805.1:0-25394 GCA_032191745.1 Picea mariana | reverse complement strand
ATACTATCTCTTTAACTCCCTATTGTGATGTAATCTAAGAAAATCTTTGAAACTATCCTATATTGATCATGTGGGCATGTATGGGCCCGTTACAAAACCTTAAACTTCCCTAGTGATTTGATCTAAGAAAGCAAAATTCAAACACTATCCTATATTTGTAGCATGTGGGCATGTATGGGCCCGTTACAATATTAAGATGTGTTTGAAAAAGTAAACTAAGAGGAGTCCCAAGAAGGGTTGTTTTCCTCTCCTAAAGGTTTTAATGTTCTTAAGGGAGATGAAATCGTTTCACAATCTTTTTCTGATTCTCAAGATCGCTTGGAGATGTGAGAGAAGAGCATACTAAGCAATCATTATTCAACTTCTAGTCCCAATGCAAGTTAAATGTGATTAAAAATGATTTCCAACTTATCTTGTGAGTCAAAACAAGCCATCCATGTGGCAAAAAATGAAAGCAAAGAAGGGAAATTGATTTTATCCTCCTAAGTGCCTATGTGTTTTTGACTAACCCCTTTATATGATGAGGGGACTAAGTGTGGTGCAACTTTAAAACATGTTTGAAATCATTTTTAAGAAGGCAAATGGCCTTCCCCACATCTCAACAACTTTACAATTTGAATTTTAGCACAGATGCGTGGGTCTCAGTGGAGATAGAGGCGCACAGAGCGCATGTGCACGAACATAAAAAAGTCAACCAACAAACGTGTGTAGAACAGAGTTGTAATTTAGGCGCATGTGCGCACGATGCTCATCTGTGGGCCTAAAAACCCACGCATATATGACACACGATCGAGAATGAAAAATCTGAATGGATTTCTCTCAATTCAACTTGGAATTAGCTGAGTGGCAGGTCGGCTTAGGCCGGTTAGTGTACCTGCAAGTTAAACAAACTAAAAGAAGAGCAAGAAAAACCCAAATGGGGTAGGAAATTGATACCTTTCCCCAGTGGAGTCGCCAATATATTGGGCCTCTTCCGTCACCTTAGTGAGCAAAATAGAGGTGCTTGCAAGCTCAGTTGGGTCTGCTGAGCAGGACAGCTGCAAGGAAAAGAGTTAGGGAAAGAAATAAAAAACAACAATTAAGAATTAAACTAAGAAATGTAGTAACAACTAAATTCATGAGCATAGGGACATAGAAACAAAAAGAACCATAAGACCCATGTCACCAATGATGAGGCTGATCTATTAGTGAAAGAATACACCAAGAAGAAAGGGGATTATGAGTCCCTTCTTCCTCCAAGGGAGGGCTCTTGGACCCCCAGTAGCAAGCTCTTCTTACAACAAAGAAAAATGGAAAATGATGAAAGAAATATTTGCAAATCCACTCAATGGGTGAGATGGATTGCCCAATGCAATGGTGCAAATATACTCTTGACAAGGATGGAGTCCCCAAGAGAATAGTGGCAGCATAACATTACTTTGAATTCCTTGAAAAATGAAGTGTATCCATGGCCTTTTTATAGCATTCCTTCGAGCTATTGTTCAACCAGTTTGTAGTGTGAAAAGAGGCTAATTAGGGCATTTCTAGGTCTTTGACCAGCGATCCAGTCGAATCCAGTCCAGATTTGAGGGTCAAATCAGCTTAGGAGCTGAACCATAAGTGGGTGGGAGGCTGACCACTCTCATAAATGCGTTGTTTAGAAGGTGCGCGGCTTTTTGCGATAACAGTTACGCATCATGCACATGTGCACGATTTCTGCGTTCCTGTTCCACGCATGTGCGCGCGCGCCCAATGTCTTCATAACGCCCTTCAATTTTTCACTACTTTGTATAGTTTTTTACCCTTTTATGAATGCTTTGGTGTTAATTCAGGTCCATGGATGACTTCATCACTGCTTGACGATGCTGAGTTCTTGTAACCATGTGAGGATGAAATTTCAGTGATAACAAATGGTTCAGCTTTGAAAGAGGCAGCATTGTCTGTAACAATCTTGCTTGGACAACAAAATATGGACATGATATCTTCAAGGAATCTTATGATTACTTTGTGGGAGGCACTCCTTGTAGGGATGGCTTCTATCCATTTGGTGAAATAATCAGTGGTGGTTAAAATCCACCTGTTTTGACCACTTGACGCTGGGTGCATATCTCCAATGAAGTCGAGACCCCACTGCTGAAAAGGTCTGGAAACCATTATAGGTTTCAAATGAAAATAATTGAGTTGCTTCTTTTCAACAAACTTTTGACACTTGACACAAGCTCTAATCTTTGCACAAACATTAGTAAAAAGGTTGTGCCAGAAATACCCAACTCTAAGAATTTTATAAGCCGTGGTCCTCCAAAAATGATGTCCCCCACATGAGTTGTCATGAAAATAAATCATAGTTCTTTGGGCCTCCTGTGGGTCTAGAAATCTTAACAGAACTCCCAGAGGATCCTTCCAGTACAAAACCTGATCAATGAGACAATATTTGATTGCTTTGAGTTTCAAAGCTCTCACCTTGCTTTTGTGCAAACCATTAGGAGGTCTCAACGTTTGTAGAAAATATATGATGTCTTTATACCAGATGGATTCTTCCAGGTTGAGGCTAACATGAGATCCTTCATCAACAATCTCATCTTGCTGATTTTTCGAGTCTATGTTCATGAAATTAACTCCCAGATCATTGCAATTTGAATCAGCCAGTAACCTAGCTAAACCTTGGACTTTCACCAACTTAGTGGGTTTTATTTCCAGGTCGAACACCAGGATTTTGGCAATCCATTTTCTTCTCTTCCCATCTATATCAGGCTGGATCAAGATCTCTTTTACTGAGGATGAGAGGACATATGCAATAATTGTTTAATGAAAAACATAGATTATGAAAGCCTTGAGGGCTTTGACCAAAGCATATTCCCGTTTCTCCATGATATCATACTTCATTTCTGCATCCCTCAATGCTCTGTTGAGAAAGGAAATAGGTTGTTCTAACCCCTCTGTATTTCTTTGTAGAAAATCGACAACCAATGTATCAAATGAGGAAAAAGAAAATATCATAAATTCCTTAGAATAGTCAAGGTTTATGAGCACATGTGCTTCAGTCAAATCCCTCTTGATTTGGTCAAAAGAATTTCTAGACTCAGTAGTCCATTTCACTTCGTTCCCTTTTTTGAGCATGGTTGTAATGTGCTTAACCAACTCAACAAAATTAGAAATAAACCTCCTCAAAAAGTTGATTTTACCCAAGAAATACTGAACCTATTTCTTAGGTATGGGAAAAGATAAGGCTTGGATGGCATCTACTCTTCTTGGATCAATTCTCACCCCTTCAGCTGACACAATATGCCCCAATAATTTTCCCTCTTTCATAGCAAAGAAATATTTCTTAGGATTGAGGGAGAGACCAAACCTTCTACACTTCAAGAAAACCTTCTCTAGATGAGGACAATGCTCTTTATCAGACCTTGAGAAAATTGTAATGTCATCTAGATAGATGACTACAAATTTGTCCCTTTCCCCAATGAAGGCAATGTCCATAGCTCACTGGAAGATTGCTCCTACATTCATCAATCCAAAGGGAATTTTAGCATACATGAATGTGCCCCAAGGAGTAGTGAAGGTTGTCTTGTATCTATCTTCGAGCAGGAAATAGATATGATTGTAGCCATAAAATCCATCAATCATGGACATCCTAGATGAACCGGTCACTCTCTGCAAAATGTGCTCCATCTTTGGAAAGGGGAAATTATCCTTTTTGGAGCTCCTGCTCAAATTCCTGAAATCTACACATAATCTGATTTCCCAATTTTTCTTCCTCACAAGTACCAAATTATCCACCCATTCTAAATACCTAAAGGGAATGATGATCTGGGCATCCAATAGCTTCTTCACTTCTTTTTCCATACTAGGTAGCAACATGGGATTTATCTATCTGAGTTTCTGCTTGAAAGGTTTGGCCTCTTCTTTCAAAGGGATTTTGTGTTCCATGATGTTGGTGTCATATGTTCTTAAGTCTTCATATTTCCAAGCAAAAACATCAGCAAACTCCCTCAAAATCTTGACATACTCAACCCTTTTCTCCTTTGACAGACTGCTAGACAATTTGACATACCTGGGATCCTCCTCTCTTCCTAAATTGTATTCAGTCACATCAACCTCTTCAGTTGAAATTTTAACCTTTACAACAACATCATTTATGTCAAACAATCTCTCCAAGGGGACGAGTCCCTTTGGAATATGGTTACTTGGCAACTGAACAATATGATGGTCAACCATTTTATTTAGAAAAGCATCAGCATAAGGGCTTTCTTCAGTATCTTGATCTTGATCAATATGCAAATCAGAAAATTCATCTACAACTTCATGAACTATTTTCATTTCAAGATCATCCTCAAAAACCTTCCAATGTTTGACATTATTAGGAATAGAGTGATCCAGAATCGGATCTAGGAGGCTTTTGAGGTCCAAAAAAGGCTCAAAAAAAAATTTCTCGGAATCGAATGAAACCAATTCCATTGCGACCAACTCATTGCACTGATTCCGGCCATATATTTACTTTCTCAAACAGACGTTGTATGCAAGAGTTATCACACTCTGACCGTTTTCCCAAACAACTAAAAAGTTAACAGGTCAACTGGAAAAATTCAATGATGATGTCAGCATGACGTCCTGTTGATGTCATCATGCTGACATCAACAAAGTGACATGTGGAAGCACAACAACAGGGTGATTGGGCAGTAACAGGGACCAATCCCACTTCACCAAGTGGCACATGGTGGACCAATACAACATTGAAAAGTGGCATTGTTGAGAACCAATGAAAGGGTGCCACGTGGCACCCCATCACTATTTGAAGAGAAAAATTATTTGGAGATCATGGGGTTCGACCCCTTGAAATATTGGTCGAACAATGCTTTGAGAAAGAGGCGGATTACCATTGCGCCAAAGCTATTACATGTATAGCCTAACCATTTTAAATTTAAATAAAGTGTTATATTATATGTGGGGACAGAAAAGGGTTGGGGATAAGCCCCAACCCGCTGACTTACCTTACCCATAGCACCACAACTACCACCATTCGGGGGCGCTCTCCACATAACTACATATGGGCTACCCATTACACCTGTTGACACAAAGTTTGGGGGTGCGGGGGACACGGATAAGGGCACACCCTCCACCATAAGACTAGGGTTAAGACCATAGGCTAGGTGCATTGGAAAAGGGCACGATCTTATTGTGGGATGCCACATGACCAGAGACCTCAGGGCTAGGGGCCAGCGCACAGCCCTTTGGGCTGGCGCTTGGCCATATGGCATGCATGTGACCAAGTTTAAGGGGGCGCGCATAGGGATAAATGGGTTAAGCCCTATATTTAAACAAAAGTGGGTTTTTAAGCTATGGTTTTGGATTTTTATTGATTTTAAGACTGTTGATGGAGATTTTTGCCCATTATTGGGGGATATTGGGCTCTTTTTTTAGGCCAGATCTTGGGAGGAAGTTGGGGAATGATAACCAACCCAAGATCTATATAAACCAGGCCTCTTGAGGTTATTAAGGACTGTCAAAGAATATTTATGCTGAGGGAAATCCAAGCCAAAGACATTTTTATGCAGGGAAGTTGTTGAGGAGCGCACCTTTGCGGGCCATTTATGGGAGCTCAGGTCATCCATTTTGAGTGTTGTTTCTTCTATTGGGTTCTAGATATCTTGGAGAACAAGACTTGATCGGTCTTGTAGCCTTATGGAAATGTTGTGATATACTTATTGATCTTTGAACAGAAATAAAGAAGCCTCACCCACTAAGACAAAGGCCCAGAGACGTAGGCAAGATTGTCGAACTCTGTTATCACTTCTCATGTTATGGTTTGTTGTTCTTCATACTTATGTTTAGATCTGTATATTGTTTTATGGCTGTGATATATTCTCATATCTTCTTCCACTTTCATTAAGCTTCCTAAATGGTTAATAATCACATGCATAATAACTCAACCACAGTCATTTAAAAGATCATTTTTTGATCAAGTGGTATCAGAGCTAGTTGACATTTGGATTTGAGTTTTTCATGTTAATCGGGGAAAGGATACAGCATGGTGAAGGTGAGATTTTTGAAGAGAATCCATTAATTGGATTGAGAAAGAGAGCTTCTCACACTGAGAAGATGGCATCGGAAGAGGGAGTTTCTCAGGATGAGAAAGAGTTTCAAAAAGATTTCTTTTCCATGTCGGATATGATGAAAGTTTTGTACGAAGACTACTTGAAACATAAGAAACCAAATCTGGGTGAATCTTCAAAGAGAAAAAATGAAGAGGGAGAGGATCCTCCTCAAATTCCTCCTTCACCTCTATCATCACCTCCTTCTTCTCCTTCTTCTTCAAGTTCAAGTTCTAAGTCCAATGCAAATAAACATGTTCATAAACATAAGAATGAAATGCCATTGTTAAAACTTGATGTTAAATTTGAGTTACTCATATATGATGGTGAAGTTAATGCAAATAAACTTAACAATTGGGTCAGATAGATGGAGGTCTATTGTAGTGTGCAACAGATCAAGGAAGAGGCCACATAAATCAAGTTGGCATCCTTGAGACTTGTAGGCATAGCTCTCATCTGGTAGCAAATTAATTTGCAAAACGGAATGCAACAAGTAGGTAATGTATTTCTATCATGGCAAAGCTTGATTTCTGCACTTAGGAAACAATTCTATCCTTTGGGTTATAAAGAAAAAGCATTAATTTAATGGCAAGATTTAAAACTAAGAAAAGGACAAACAGTGCAAGAGTATACAGATGGCTTTCGAAAAATGACATTGATGTTAGATATCCCTTTACATACACAGGAAACCCTTATGAAGTATATAGGAGGTTTACCTGCACATATTAGAAATATTGTATTCGTGTTTGGACCCACTAACCTTGATGATGTTTCTTTTCAAGCTATGTATATTGAAGAAGGAAAAACAGTTGTATCAGGGGAATCTTCTTCAAGGAAAGAGGACAAGAGGAAATGGCATGGAAAAAAGGCAAATGCAATGATGAGAAAAGAAGAGAGGCCCTCTTGCAAGCATTGCAAGAAAGATGGGCATGATGAGGATCGTTGTTGGCAGTTGCACCCCGAGAAGAGGCCAAAGTGGTTCAAGGAAAAGAAGGGGAGGCAAACAGTTGCAACGAAAACACGACTGACACACTTGGGATCATATTCAGGTGATGAATCAAAGGTTTCATTGGTTGGTATGACAGGTAAAATTGGTGAAGGCATTGATTGTAGAAGTAACTTGTTTCATATAAGGACCACCATGTGATACACTAAGATAGACACATTAATCGATAGTGGATCTCAATCTAATTTAATTTCAGAAGAATTGGTTAAGCAATTGGGGTTAAAAACACAAGTACATCATAAGCCTTACACACTTAAATGGATAAGCAATCATCATCAAATTCACATAACAAAAAAGTGCACAATAAAATTTGCAATTTCATCTAAGTATGTGGACAAGGTAACATGTGATGTAGTGTCTTTAAGTGAATGTGGAATGGTTTTAGGTAGTCCATACTTATATGATCATAAGGAAATATTCTACAGGACAAAGAATGAAAAGGCTTAAAAATGAAAGTTCTCGGAATCGAATGAAACTAATTCCATTGCGACCAGATCGTCGCGCTGATTCCGACCATATATTTACTTTCTCAAACGGACATTGTATGCAAGAGTTATCGCACTTTGGCCATTTTCCCAAATAGCTAAAAAATCAACAGGTCAAATGGAAATAGTCAATGATGATGTCATCATGATGTCCCATCGACATCATCATGATGACATCAACAAAGTGACATGGGGCAGCACAGTAGCAGGGTGACTGGGCAGTGACATGGACCAATCCCACTTCACCAAGTGACACATTGTGGAACAATACAGCATTGACAAGTTGCATCATCGAGGACCAATGAAAGGGTGCCATGTGGAAACCCATCACTAGTTGAAGAGAAAAAATATTTGGAGCTGATGGGGTTCAACCCCTTGACCTATTGGCCAAACAATGCTTTGAGAAAGGGGCAGATTACCATTGCGCCAAAGGTATTACATGTATAGCCTAAGCGTTTTAAATTTAAATAACGTGATGTATTATATGTGGGGGTGGAAAAGGGTTGGGGCTAAACCCTAGCCCACGAACTTACCTTATCCATAGCACCATAGCTACCACCATTCGGGAGCGCTGTCCACATAACCACATACGGGCTACCCATTACAACTATTGGCACAAAGTTTGGGGGCACGGGGGTCACGGATAAGGGTGCACCCTCCACCATAAGACTAGGGTTAAGACCATAGGCCAGGCACATTGGAAAAGGGTGTAGTCCTACTGTGGGATGACACATGACCAGAGATCTCGAGGCTACGGGCTAGCGCGCAACCCTTTGGTTTGGCGCTTGGCCATATGGCATGCATGTGACCAAGTTTAAGGGGGCACATACATGGATAAAGGGGATAAGCCCTATACTTAAACAAAAGTGGGTTTTTAAGCTATGTTTTTGGATTTTTATTGATTTTAAGCTTGTTAATGGAGATGTTTGCCCATTATTGGGGGATATTGGGCCCTTTTTTAGGCCAGATCTTGGGAGAAAGTTGGAGAATGATAACCAACCCCATATCTATATAAACCAGGATTTCTTGAGGCCATGAAGGATAGTCAGGGAAGAGTTATGCTGAGTGAAAACCAAGCCAAAGCCATTTTTATGCAGGGAAGCTATTGAGGAGTGCACCTTTGTGGGCCATTTCTGGGAGCTCTAGTCATCCGTTTTGAGTGTCGTTTCTTCTATTGGGTTCTAGAGATCTGGGAGAACAAGACCAAATCCGTCTTGTAGCCTTATGGAATTGTTGTGATGTACTTATTGAGATTTGAATAGAAATAAATAAGCCTTACCTAATAAGACAAAGGCCTGGAGACATAGGCGAGATTGTCGAACTTCGTTATCACTTCTCTTTTTATGGTTTGTTGTTCTTCATGCTTATGTTTATATCTGCATATTGTTTTATGGTTGTGATATATTCTCATATCTTCTTCCTCTTTCATTAAGCTTCCTAAATAGTTAATAATTGCATGCATAATAACTCAACCACAGTCATTTAAAAGATCATAGAGGGCCTGTATTTTACTTCCACCTCATACTTGAACTTTGGGGGCAAAGGGACCCTGAAATTACTTGCTAAGACAACCGATGAATCTTCCATATATTTATCCTCTCTTGGAACAAATGATATATTAAAATCCAATAAGAAACTATCAACAAGATCCCATACTTCATTTATGTAGGCCCTTAACCTAGGGTGTTTAGCTTGATACAAATTTCTAACCTGATGGATAATTAACTCAGCATCTCCAAACACTGCTAGATCTTCAATTTTCATGTCTTTGGCAGCTCTTAAACCCAAAAGAAGAGCCTTGTATTCTGCCACATTGTTTGTTGTTTCAAATTCAAGCTTAAAGGACAGAGATATGGTGTCTTGGGTAGGGGAAATGAAAACTACCCCAGCCCCAACACTTTTCCTAGAAGAGGCTCCATCAAAAAACATTTTCCAAACAGAGATATTGGAAGGAGGGGTTTCCCAAGAGGCGATGGACTACTTTCTGATTTCAATAGGTGCTTGAGGACCATCAGTGAGTTGTAACATATTGGTTTCGAAATCAGTATCAACTGCAAAAATGGGGTGATTGGTCGAATTTTCTTCATCACTGATGATGTAAGCCAGTTGTGCTTCCCTATAAATCCTTTTATGTTCCCCCCCAAACACAGGAATAGTGGCATATCAAAGATCCATCTGCAACGTTCCCCCTAGTCTTTTAATCCAAGATCTAGACAAAATCATCCCAAACTTAGGGGGGACATCATCAACCACAATATCCATGACCACACTTTTCATTGGAAACTAGAACAAGGAAACAACCAAGTCTTTTATAACCCCGAGGAACTTTACCCTCCTAGAATCAAATGAGTATAGATCATGGTAAGTTTTTGTAACCTCCAACCCGAGCTCCTCCATGACAATATTAGGCATGAGATTGTGAGATTCCACTGAATCCAACAAGCAGTTGTGTAGTGCCTTATCGTGGATGTTCAATGAGGTATAGAAAGGAGGGGAGGAGTCATCTCTATTATCCACCAAAGGTCCCAGTATGACAACAAGATTTTCATCTTGGAGGTTGACTGAGTTTGTGGGATGAGATGACGGCTCAGGATGCAGCACTTTGGAGAGGTACCTTTTGAAATCCTCATGCTTAACTAGCTTCAAGAAAGGTATAGGGATCCTAATCTTTTGAATCTAATTCTCAAAGATAAACGAGGAGGGAGGCTTCATAATCTCCTTCGATTCTGGGATAGGGCCTTTAACCATTGTCTGGGGTTCTTGTGCCTCTTTTTATTTGTTGTTAGCTGCCACTTCCTTAATAGGATGCTCTGTCCTAGTAGGCTACTCAGGAATGTCAGGATTTCCCTCTTTCTTCTTGGACCTGAGGTTGTATCTATTTGGATTGCCACTGGTCCTTTCCCCTTTTCTCATCTCATTTATTTGGATGTCCACGAGGGACTCTTCATATGCAGACTAATTTAAATGAGGGGATGAAGAGGTGTCACCAAGACAATGGATTTCAGGATCAACTTCTTCTTCCTCTCCTTCCTTATCAGTAACTAGGTTATTTTGGAGAGGGGCTTGGATTTTTGTATCATCCCTATCCCTATTTCTTTTATCCCTCTAGATGATCTGAGGGGATCTATTTGGTCTCCTGAAATTACCCTTTTTGTCAGTATTTTGGGCGTTCTTATAGCCCTATTTCTCCTCAAACTTCAATTTCTCCATTTCTACAAAAAGTGATTTTACCGGCTTTGTTAACTTATCAACTTGAGGGTGGGAAGTAGAGGAACCAAAGGTTGAAGCTTCAAACCTACCTTTTCTTCTGTCTCTATTATCCTTACTCCTAAGTTTTTCAACTGCCAATATATTGGATTCTACTTCAAGGGTTGCATCTTGCATATGAGCCAAGGAGGTAGCTCTTCTTTATCTTAACAGAAGACAAAAATTAGGGTCAAAAGAACTAGCAAAAGTGATCTTGGCATATTTTTCAGTAGGATTAATCTCAGTAGGGATATTATTGTACATCTTATTAAATCTCTTGGAGAATTCTGAGACAGATTCCCCCTCTTCTCTCTTAACTAACCCAAACTATGTAATATAATAAAGGAAATCCTTTTTGTCCCTCCAATGTCTTAAAAATGCATCATCTAGAGCTTCAATCCCATCGATAGATCCAGGAGTCAAGTCCCTGAACCATTTTCTAGCCTCACCATCAAGGCTCTGTACAAAAACTCTCAACCAGACATCTTCATTTTCAATATTAAGATTATTTGCATAATTGTAAAAAGACGAAAGGTCTTCTTTAGCAGTTATGTCTTCCTCTCATGTAAACTTGGGCATGTACTTGAGGTAATATCAATTTGGGAGGACATTCATAAGCTAAGGTAAAACAAGAGGGGCATACCTAGTAGCCACAATGGCATCCATTCTGTTACTATGAGGATTAGCACCTACCATTTGGATGTGAACTGTAGGAGAACCAGGGGGAGATGGAGTCTGGGAAGGTAAGACTGCAACTATGTTTCTAGGGGAAAGGGGAAACGACTGAGTGTTGGAGGAGAATAATATGGGGTTTAAGGGAAAGAAGTTTCCCCCTCTTTAGATACTACAACTTTGACAAGAGGAGGAGTAGGAAAACCCAAAGTGGGACAACCTTATAATCTTCTGGGTCTGAACCACTTTACAATATCAGGGGAAACATGGGTGTCAAAACTTTCTTATAAATGAGGCCTAGAAGGGGAGAATTCAACTAGGAAACTCCAAAAATTTAAACTTATGGAAACTCCAATAGATGGTATAACAGGAGAATTAGATGCAGCTATTGGAGTTTTTAAAGAAGAATCATGTAAATTACTAGAATCACCTGATACAACAGCTGAAATCCCTTCTTGAGTGGTCTTTCCTTTTCTGATAATATTTTCTGGGTCAACTTCAGGTGTTTCCAGAGGAAATTGTGGAGTAGACCTCGTGTGTCTGCCTTTGGGAGCCACAATTAGAACAATGGAGTCGCCAGGTGAAAGTTGCAATATTCAAGTTACTGATTTCTGATGCACCTTTAGAATCATAATCTCTTTGTCGTTCTATCCTCGGGAAATGTATTCAATTCGTTCCCTAGCAACGACGCCATGAATGTTATCACTGAGAGTCACCCTCATATTGCAAGAGGATAATCTCAGTACCCATCATAATGTTTGGTGGATGTTGGTTTTATGAGTGGAGGTCAAATGGAAAAAACACAGTAAAAGAATGATTTTAACACATAAAATGGACAAGCAATGCACAGGGAAGTGAGGGCCTCATTAACTCTAGTCAGTGATTTGAGTTTAAGTGCAAGCAGAAATCCTCCATGCCCGAGCCTTTCAGCATAAGGGGAAATAAGGTAACAAGGAAGCTGACTAAAACTGGTCACAGAACTATTGTAATCAAACCTACATTACAATGGAACCACAACCCTACATTACATTACATGACTGCTCAATAATTTTATCGTTTGAGCATGTTGTGTCTCCGTAATGAAACGTGATCGTTGATCTGATCGTGATTTGCAATCTGGGCGCACCTGCTAAATTTAGCTGCATCGTTAAAGTTTATCTACCTGCCAACTTTAGGGTCATTCTAACCATGCTTGGAGGTGGCACTCCCTTTGGCACTAAACAAGAATAATTCTCGGAGGATGATCTGACGTGGTGGTCTAACGTCACCACATTGGCATGTCATGAAAATAAGCGGATGATATGCCCAAAGGTGACTGGACTGGGTGCCATGTATCATCACCAAATGGATGCCAGGTGTCATGACTGACGAGAGTGCCACATATCTAAACTGATGAATGCCATGTACTTTGTCACTTCAAATCTTGGGGGCCGTATGCATGTAGAGCTAGAGCTCTGAAGTGAACGACGACCATCGATCTGGGGAGGACACGCGACAAGGATCTATTAACTCTGGGAGAAAACATTCTGGATGAAAACGGGAGCAAGGAGGATGAAACTCCCTAAGCCCGGAGTCTTGAAGCAAACTACCACCACCCGATGGAGAATTATGTGCAACACTTGATCTGCAATTCTGGGCTTTTCCCTAGCCACTAATCCTCGCGTAATTTTGACATGTCGAATACACGTGAGTTGTTGATCTAATCATGATATATGATATGGGAAAGCTCTACTTTTATTGCCACGCGCCGCTCTTGGATGGACCCTGCTTCCTGCTGCAAATATCGACGACTCACAATTACTTCGGGAGTTTGGGCTTTGGGCCTTTTCAATGCATAGCTCTTTCAATCTTTCGAAGTGAGGGATCTCCCTCCATGTGTCCTCTAGATTTGGATGGTCAAGATTTACTTCGAGAGTTCGGGATTTGGGATTTTTCTTCTGCTTTCTCGTGCAATCCTCCAAAGTGTGATATTTGTTGACGCATTTCCTCAATCTTCAATGGCTCAGGTTTAATTCAGGACCTTTAGGACTTCGGGGCTTCTAGTGATACTGCTACCAAGATCAACAGACCTTGTTGGTTTGAGATCAACTGTCCATAATTATTTCGGGAGTTTGGGATTCGACTCTTTGGGACTTTTCAATGCATAACTCCCACAATCCTCTGAAGTAAATATTCTAAAGTGAGGGATCTGCCTCCACGTGTCCTCTAGATTTGGGCGGTCGAGATTTACTTCGGGAGTTTGGGCTTCGAGAGTTTGCTTCTTCTTGCTCACGCGATATTCCAAAGTAAATCTTCCGAAGTGTGAGATCTGTTGATGCGCATCCTCAACCTTCAGTGGCTTAGATTTACTTCGGGACTTTAGCTCCTCTATCTAGTTGTTAATTCTTGCGCTACCTTGAAATCCCGCTCACCCGAGAGTCATTGATCCAAACTGCTTATGGGATCTCCACCATTGAAAATCAAACTTTCTTGTTTTCTCTTGAAGTACGAGATCACTTGACATGTGTCCCTTGCAGAAAGTTCAATGGACACGAGTGATTGTGGGATCACAACTAGCAGATACTTTAATTTCCTCCTTGATCCCTACAATGAGAAGATGCTCGTTCATAACAGAATCGATATGCACCATTGATCTATTGGTCTAGCAAGATGAATGATCCTGAGCGATTGTGGGCTCACAACTTGTAGAAACTTTAATTTGCATCCTAATCCCTACAATGACTCCTCACTGTCGATTTCTCTCCGATAAGATCTTACGGTCGTAACTTAATCTTGTTGATCTGATGGCTAGTCTTTCTCTCGCTCAGATCCTTCGGCTGAAAATTGAATCCGTTCGCCTGTCAGTATTTCCAACCCGAAATGGGCTGCTTTGAATGTTGCACTTTGTGCTCATGTTTGTTAATTGTACAAACAAAGGAATTGGACGATCAGATGTGAGCTCAATCAATAGAAAATAAGGCGACTGGTAATTTGGACCAAAAATCACAATATGTCTTCATTCTTCAAAGAAAAAAGAAAAACCTTGAGCCAAGAATCAATTAAGCAAGACACTAAGGAAAACCAAATCATTGATCGGAAAGGGAAATTGACTTTATCAACCAAAAGGGAAAAAATCCTAAGAATGGTGTGCGGGAAAAGAGAGAGATGGAGCATGGGCACAGACTTGGGTATTCACAACAAACACATATGACCCTTGACAACCTCATGTGATAACAGTTAGATCACTCTATGTCGGGAACATATCATGACCATTGGATTACAAATGCATACTAAAGAAACACACTAAGAAACAGACTTTAACCTAATGACACATTAAACCAAGTTGATCTTAACTAACTCCTAAGTGTCTAAATATCCTAACAAAGAAATATAGTTGATTAAAAGGGCATGTAGATATCACCATCGGAGCTATGGAAACTAGTTGGTTGCAAAGCAAGGTCTATGACGTTGTGGTGACTCCACTAGGGCTATGTATGCTCACTCGTGGCAAAGCGACAACTAAATGATGACATATGTGGTGAAAATATTTATATCCCAAATTTATTAGGCACTATGATGAAGACTTCAACCTAGATCATTGGTATAAGATTTGAAGAAATAGACCTCATCATTTCATCCTCTTGGCATAGTAGATGAGCTTCATTATTGGTACACAAGAATGACTATTGAAGCCCTCACCAAGGAAGATTTTCTAGGACCTACTACACGTTGATTTCAGTATGTCAATAGGAAATGAAAACATGAGAATATTTGTAATTCATGTTCATGATCAACCAATACTTAGCATAGATTCATGGCTTTTCCCAGTGTGTCACCATTTGTTGAGGACTAAAAAACCCCCAAAAATCCAACTACTTGAGGGCCCTCTTTTAAATTTTTAATTGAGCCTCTTCAATTATGCTTTGTTTTCTATGACTTTATTATTTTAAAGTTTAATTAATGATTTCTTGTTATGATTGGATTTACTCTTATTGGATGGATTGTTGTCATTCTACTTCATAATGCATTTCATCATATTTTATGACATTCACATTGTCAATTTGGTTTTCCTTGCAAATGTGTTGTTCTTTCCTTCATTGCATTTCATGTATTATAGATTTTGCTTGTGAACCACTTAGATTTAATTAGCTCTAACCTACTTGAAAATATCAATATGCAACTTTTCCTAGGGTCAAAAAAGATGTTTTTCATCATCACTTGACTCATAACTGAGTTTTGGGTAGAGTCACCACTTTCACCACTAAGTGTTAGGTTTGTGGTGCACCATAGGCCAATGCACCATTTCCTTGGATTAAAATATTATAGTTTCTTATAAATCTTGTTTCCCTTAGTTAACACATTGAAATCCTACATAACATAGATGTGACATGAGTAGATAGAATTTGTTGGAAAAGTAGCATTCTAAATAGGACCTAGATGTTCATTAAAAAAATGCCTTTGAGTGCAAGTTTTGGTCCCCATTGAAATGACATTTTGCAACTCAGAACATGCTACTTTGAGGTTTTAGAGGATTACGAACTCAATGCAACTTTCAAAATCTAATTCCAAAGCCAACATGTATGAAAATACATGATTATGACTACCTATCAATGGGGCAGCCTGGAATCAACAGGGTATGAATGCTATGCATATGGCTTTAAGGAGGATTGTGACACCACTCATTTAGAGTCCCAATTTTTACTCTACTCCCTGTAAAAAAAAATGCCTATGCAGATAGAGGTCCAAATAAAGGTTCAAATAAAGAGTTATGGGTTAATAAAGTCAAATAAGTTAAATATACTACCTAATATCCAAGTTAAAAGGAAAACTTGTTTATCATTTGAAATATTTTATTTAGAATTGATCATTTCCCTCTTAACCTATAATTAGAATAAGATATTTGATTTTGAAAATGGATCGAGCCCATCTCAAGAAACATTAGATTATCAGTATAAAGGCTTGATTGAACTTATCCAATCTGACTTTTAATAGCTTGTGACTTTTACTCCCATACAAAAGTAACTCAATTGTGTGATTGGTCCAATTTCTTGATCGGGCCTATTCCGAAGAATGTGAAACTGATAAATGAATGTGCCCCTATTTATCAATTGGGCCCATTTTTCTTTGAATTAGCTTAAATCTAAAAATTCCACTCATGGTTGTTTGTGGGATACTAACCTTTCAGCTGTTAGAGATAATGCTTACAACTGTTGTAACTGTGAGTTAGCCTTATCTCTGTTGTAACTGTGAGTTTCTAGGTTAACTATTTTTAGCTAATCAGATCCACTTTCTTAGGATCTAGATTGTTAGGAGTTGGTGATCTGGATGCTATATATGTAACCTCCATTTGTCTGTGTAATACATTCTATTATTGTGTGTTAATCTTGTGCAATGGCTACTCTCTCGATTTCTAAGTTGGTATCAGAGCAAGGACTGCCCTGACTCTCTCATGAGAGAGGATGGAAGATGAGAGAAGAGTGATAAGTTGATTCCTTTGTAGGAGTAGCTTAGGTTATAGGGTTTGAATTTCTAAATTTTCTTTGTGTTTTGTGAGATTGCTGCAGGAGACTCTCCTTGTGAATAAAGGACCACTGCGTAGGAGAACTGACAAGGGTATCGCTGCCTAGATATTCACTGATCAAACTGTGAGAGGTTAGACGCCTATGCATTCGTTGATCAATGACAGTTGCATGGAAGAAAAGAGATCTATCACATCACTTGCGCTCAACTCACATTTTTAAGATTTGGAAGCTTGCAGCCTACTCATTCCGTAGCAGCCAATGACTACTTACCAGATCTGTTGATGGTTGTAAAACATGTTTATTAACACCAGATTTGTTTTGGCGTCGACAACAGGGTTCGATTTTCTCTTTGTCGAAACTCTGATTCCTGCTGCAATGGGTGGACTTTATGTTCGGCAAGTGTTTGAATTGGTTTGGTATATTTGTTGTAGTGTTACATATAGTGTGATGTGATTTGTGTATGTTATATTATTTTTTGTTTGTAAAATTATATTGTCAAAAACCACTCAAAGAATAGAGTGATATAAATCAGGTATGTAGTTCTTGATGTTCTTTGGAGCTATAAGAATGAACGCATAACTAGTTTGAAGTCTCTTAAAAGCTGGAGATTGTTGTTGTATTTCGGTGCTTCAAGATCATCAGTTAAGGGTTATCATTGTATTGATGAGTGTGTGTAAAAAGGTCATTTTGTAAGATCAATTACTGATTGTTTCATTATCGAGACTATTCTTCGGAGTAGTTTAGAATCGTTGATCCTATAGATACTTCAAAGATGGTCAGAAGCGGTTGTATTTGTGCTATATGAAGTGGTAGCTCAAAGATGATGGGAGAGAAAGGGCATGTCTATGAAGTTCAGAGATGGGTGTAACTGCATATGAGGACCAGTGAGACAGACATGACAAAATTTGTGTTGTAACCTTTTTGTTATGTTTTGTAATTTGTGATGGTAATTTTTGTAATGTAAGCATTAAGGGATGGTGTTAGAGATAATGCTTACAACTGTTTTAATTGTGAGTTAGCCTTACATCTGTTGTAACTGTGAGTTAGCTGTTGTAACCGTGAGTTTCTAGGTTAACTATTTTTAGCTAATCAGATCCACTTTCTTAGGATCTAGATTGTTAGGAGTTGGTGATCTGGATGCTATATATGTAACCTCCATTTGTCTATGTAATACATTCTATTATTGTGTTTTAATCTTGTGCAATGGTTGCTCTCTCGATTTCTAAGTTTACCCTCCCATATAAACTTTGCAATATTTGTAACTACTCAGCCAATTCAAAGTACTATGCGGGATTGGACCCATTTTGCTTTGAATTAGTTTAAAGCTAAAAATTCTACCGATAGTTATTTGTGGGCTCAATAAATTTGATAAACCTAGACAACAACACCTTTTGCATGAGAATGGTATTATGGGGTGAAATTGGAATTATGAACCAATTATCGAATCAGGTTTCTAAGACATGACTCGCATATTTTGAATGATAGAATATGAGTAACAAATTAATTGCAATTACAAATACAATATTATCCTTCAACCTATTTGAAAAGTTTTAGGAAAATAAGACATTGAAAAGTCTTAGGAAAATAAGACAAATTATGAAGAAAAACTTTATTGGAAGTAAAAGTTCAACTCATTTGAAAAGTCATTTGAAAATAAGAAATTGAAAAGTCTTAGGAAAATAAGACAAATTATGAAGAAAAAATTTATTGGAAGTAAAAGTTCAAGGAAAATAAGACAAATTGTGAAGTAAAGTAAAAACTTGATGGGAGTAAAAGTTATATGATATAATGAACTCCTTTTGAGGAAAAGAAAAATTGTAAAAGAATTAAAGAGTTTCAAGAGGATATTTGAAAGATAAAAATACTTGGAAGGTAAAAATTCACCAATTTTTTTTATAAATAGAATTCTTGTATCTAAATGGAATGGGGGAAGGTTTTTTCTTTAGTATTATAAACTATTTTTCATGTTAATGAAGAATTCATTCATGCTTAAAATATTTTGCAAAATATTTTTTTATGTATTCATAGAATAAATTGTAGAATGTTCTCTTTTTCTTATTATGCATTTGAAGGTTGTGATGTTTGATTCTCATGTATAATATATTTTCTTAACTCGTCTTGTTTGTTTCTACCTAATCCAAGGTCTGGATATGTATCTTACAAATGAATTTATAGGATTTCCTTACTTTATTGTTGGTGGTCATGGAATTTATGCAATCTGTCCAACTGTGAACTTTTTGCAGCCCATCTTGTGGAGTTTGTTTCTTCAACTTCATGTCTATTTTTTTTCTTATTTGATTACCTTGTGTGCTTGCATCTATAATTGCATTATACACTTTGCATTTCTACATTTAGATATAGAAATAATTTTATAACCATAAACCAATAATGGTAGATGGACCAAAATTCAAAGGGTTCCTTATTCCAATCGATGTGAAGTCTAATTGGGACTTCTACCTAGAGTGAACCTGTAATGTTGACTACATGATGTTTCTCGTTGTCAACACAAAACCATTGAATGATTGTGTTCTCATTGGATGTGCAATGACACATATATATCTCATCATTAATTTTAGAGGTTGAATAACTATTTTTGCATTATTAGAGAAACTAATCAAATCAACCAATGAATGCAACTATAACATAATATGCGTTAAAATGCAAGGAATGCAAAAGGAAAAGATTAAAAAGGAAAACCAAGCTTATGGTGAAACTTTACTCAAAACTTAAAAAATTTCATTCAAGGTAAGACAATTAGGCACATATCCACTCATGCATTTTATCCATCAATTTATAATCATCATTTAAGTGCAAGAGAATAGACTCAAAGAGGTTGGATTCTACTTCTCAAGGCTCATTTAAAAAATTTAAGAGGGCCCCCAAATCTCAAGGCTCATTTAAAAAATTTAAGAGGGCCCCCAAATCTAAAGTCTTGGGGTTAATTAAGGATTTAACACTACCTTAGGCAATATGTGCATCATATTAGGTTGATTATAATGAGAGGATTTCCAAGTGCGACAACTACCGCTAACAAAATATTCACCACTTACCATCTACCAACAACCTATCATTCCAAACATCTAATTGATTGGTGATGTTGGTTTGGAATGTGGACATGTTGTTTTGAAGTTTCATATTCGATTCAAGGATGTACTTTCTGTTAGGGATATTTCTTGTAAGGGGGGTTAGAATGCAAAGAATGGGTTAAAAACCCACTTATCCTAAGCTCGGGACGCAAATGCGCCTGTGGTAAACATCAAGCGGATTTGGACAGCAGGCATCCGCGCACCCAGATCAACCACGTACGGGCGATTCCGGAGCCCCCCCGCCTTTCTACCTTTAAGCAGAGGGGGGGGGGTCTAGAATCCAAGGCACATCTCTCAAACGGCTACGATCATAGTGCCCGGATCAATGGTGCGCGAGGCGATTCCGGACCCCCCCTTCCTTTCTACCTTTAAGCGGAGGGGGGAGGGTCTGGAATCCAGGGCGCATCTCTCTAACGGCTGTGATCAAAGTGCCCAGATCAACAACACATAGGCAATCCAGACCCCCACTCTCCTTTTGCATTTAATCTCATGGGCCCCTTTCCAGTCATGTCGCCTTTTGCACCACTCTCCCCTTGCCACTTGTTCTCTACCTGACGATGTGGCAAGGTCCGTTCCCTTTACCCTCTCCTCTTCCTGTCCATATGGTCCATCCCGCACCTCAGCGTCCACTCATTACCCACCACGTGTCCCATTCCCTTCCACGTCAGCCTCCTATGAATAAGGTGCCCATTATATCCCGTTTCCTGCCCCGTCCGCTTGTTGTCTTCCGCCATGTGTTTTTTCCCCTATCACATCTCATCACCTCTCATCTCACCCTCACGGTCTGAGCGCCACTACTCCCATCACGCCCCCCCCCCCAGCCTTTATGCACCACTCTCCCCTTGCCACTTGTTCTCTACCTGACGATGTGGCAAGGTCCGTTCCCTTTACCCTCTCCTCTTCCTGTCCATATGGTCCATCCCGCACCTCAGCGTCCACTCATTACCCACCACGTGTCCCATTCCCTTCCACGTCAGCCTCCTATGAATAAGGTGCCCATTATATCCCGTTTCCTGCCCCGTCCGCTTGTTGTCTTCCGCCATGTGTTTTTTCCCCTATCACATCTCATCACCTCTCATCTCACCCTCACGGTCTGAGCGCCACTACTCCCATCACGCCCCCCCCCAGCCTTTATGGTGACCTCCAAGTCTGTTCCATCAGGCCGTTCATCTAATCTAGGTGGTAGCACAAGAGGCCTTCCACGTCCCTAAAGTGCCAGGTTGGTCGGATCGTCCTCAATCCCCATGAAGCAGTTATTGAGGTAGTTGGTGGTGGTTCAACATCGCCTCCGCCATAATGGGAAAGTCCGGCGACAAATTATAGGCATGTCGATTCACCTACGGAACTGTCAGGAGTTGGATTGTGTCTGCCATAAGTTGCATGATCATTCGGAGACTGCAGCTGCAAATTGCCAGAAGCCATGCAGACGCGAAGTTTTTAATGCAACGTCTCGATTTTGTTGTTGTTGTTGTTTTGAGTATATGTAGGCGTTTTCACCATTTTTGTATATATCGATGGTTGAGCAAAGCTCCCAGTTGTAGAGTTTTAACAAAGCACTGTTAATATGGTTATGTATGGACTTTTGAGACTTCTTGCCTTATGAATGCCGATTTCTTTCATGCCTTTGTTTACACTGTGTTAGAGCAGCTTGGAATTGGAGGATCCAGTTGAGCTGTAGCTGTTATAGGATGATGTTGTAATGGATCACTGTAATAGTTGCGTTGTCTCTAATTGGTTCTTGTGATTTCTCCCAGCGCTGAGTGACTTGGAATTGGAGGATCCAGTCAAGTCCTCAATTCAGTTTCTTGAGACCCTGAACCAAGCGGATCTTGCATTCAGAGTCTTTCTTCTACAAACTGCCAAAAGCTTGTTGCCCAAAGTTGTTTGTTCACCTTTCTTACTAAGTCTTCCACCTGTTCATCTTTTAATCAACCCACTGGCTGAAGTTAGATCAAGACCTCCTTTGTTGCTTACGTACCAGACCCAGTCCCTGAGTTAGAGTGATATATCCCCGAGTCTCTACCCATCTGATCATCTATTAAAACAATTGTGACATAAAAATGATGGGTGTCGGGATCTGCTTCTGCAAGCAATCCAAGAGTGACTTTTGACGCTAACATTTCTGGCACCGTTGTCGGGGACGAAGTTGAATATTTTCCCCGGGATTGAACGACAACGATCAACTGATTCTGAAGGTGCATCAGAAATCAGAATTACCAAGATTGTTGCTGTGCACCTGGCGACTCCATTGTGACGACTCCACTGGGGGATAACCTGCTCTATTAATTGTGGCTTTCAGAGGAAAACACACGTGATCTCATCCACAGTTGCCTCTAGCTACACCGGAAGCTGACCCAGAGGTGGTTCTCAGAAGAGGAAAGAGCTCTGCAGAAGAAGTTTTCATCGTCAAAACAGGTAATCCGCCATCTCCTTCTATGAGAACTCCTTTTTCTCCTCCTCAGTTTCTTAATAGACCTCCTTCAGAGGTTTCTCGTTTCTTGAATTTTGGGAGTGTTCCTGCTGAGTTTTCCCCTCCTGGTCTGGGATTGGAGGGAGAAATTCTTGTCACTCCCCTCTCCTTTGAAGCTATTCCTTGGCGTAGACCTGGGACTACAGAAGATTTCCCCACTCCTGCACAAAGAGGAGCACCGATTGACTTGAGTTCGTTAGCCTTCTCCTTGAATCCTCTCTTGTTTCCCACTCCACTTCGGGACTCATTCCCAGTAGCCCCTTCGTGAACTCCTTCTCCTCCGGATTTTCCTCCACCTAATATTCCTATGGCTGGTGCTAATCCCCCTCCAAATAGAATGGATGCCATAGTCGCTACTAGGTATGCTCCCTTAATCCTACCTCATCCTATGAATCCCCTCCCTTCTGGAGACTACTTGAAGTACATGCCCAAGTTCACTGGAGAAGGGGACATAACTACAGAAGAGCACTTGGCTGCATTCTACAGTTATGCAAACAACCTAAACATTGAAAATGAAGATGTCTGGATGAGAGTCTTTGTCCAGATCCTAGATGGCGAGGTGAGAAAATGGTTCAGGGGACTGGCCCCCAGGTCTATTGCTGGAATTGAAGCCCTGGATAGTGTTTTCCTGAGGCAGTGGGGAGATAGGAAGGATTTCATGTACTACATGACAGAGTTTGGGTCCTTGAAGAAAATGGAAGGAGAGTCTGTCTCTGACTTCTCCAAAATATTCAATAAGATGTATAATAAGATTCCCGCAGAGATAAAGCCCTCAGAAGCCTCTGCCCAAATTTCCTATGCTGGTGCATTTGACCCTGATTTCTGCCTTTTATTGAGAGAAAGAAGAGCCACCTCCTTAGCCCAAATGCAAGACACGGCTATCGAAGTGGAATCCAATGTATTAGTAGTTGACAGACTGAGGAGCAAAGACGACGTAGACAGAAGAAAGGGAAAATCCAAAGCCTCAACTTCTGGCTCATCGGTGCCCCACCCTCAAGTGGATGAACTGACAAAGATGATGAAGTTTTTGTCTGAAGAAATGGAAAGACTAAAGGTGGAAAGGAGGCAAGGGTACAAGCGCCCTCAGGGCGCCGAAATCAAAGGAGGTTTTAGGAGGCCAAACAATGTTCCCTCCCCAGCCATGCAAAGAGAGAGGGGAAGAGACAGAGAAGACCAGAGAATTCAGGCCCCTTTACAGAACAATTTTGTGGCCAAAGATGAAGAAAGGGAAACAGACGAGCTTGAGCCTAAGATCCATTGCTTCGTAGAGACCCCCCCTTTTCCTCATCTGACTCAATCAGCATACGAGGAGTCTCTCATGAACAGTTAGCTAAATGAACTGAGCAAGGAAAACCAGACTAGCGGCCGCCAAGGCAGGTTTGACCCGAGGTCTCAGAAGAAGGCAGTAACACCTGATGTTCCTGAGCAGTCCACTAGAATAGAGAGGCCTGCCAATGAATTAGCAGACACTCACAGAGGTAAGAATACCCCACCCCTCTCTCCCCTTATTCAGAGTCATGTTCTCGAAATAAGAGAAATCCCTAAGCTTACATCTTCTTTTAACTTCGAGCATGAAATTCAAAAGATCAGAATCCCTGTGCCCCTCACCGAGCTAATCAAACATGAGGGATTCAAGAAACACTTCTCTGAGCTATTACATTCTGAATTCTCAAGCCTTCCCATAGACTCCATCAATCTACAAGATGAGAAGCCAGTCGTCATCCTAGGCCCCATGGTAGAAGACAGAGATGATTCATCCCCTCCCTTCTACATTTGTCGCTTGCCATGGTATATAGTATTGGATATGTTATTGATCGTCTATTAGCTGGGGTTTGACCAACATAATTTTGAACATTTTTAAAGGTATAACATTACAATTTGATTTTTTTAATTTTTTAAATTATTTTAAAACATTTTTCTAAATTGTGATTCGTTGTTCAAATGCATCTCTTATTGTCGCGGCTGAGTAAGGATCTTCAACAGTTGCGGAAGGATCTTCAATGTCCTTTAATGAGATGACGCTTGCCTGCCATATTCAACAAATGAATTTGTTATTCATCTCGACTCATGCGGTGGATTCAATATAACTATTGTTTTATTTTACGCTGCCATGCAACCTTGTTAGTATTACGTGCATGTGAGTACTATTAGTACCATGTTGGAAAAGTCTCAAAATTTTTGTGAAAGTCTTGTTCAAATATTGCTTTATATATATATATATATATATATATATATATATATTATGTTTCTGTTGAATAAAATTAACATCATCCAATCATAAAAAAAATAAAAATAAAAATTGAAAAAATGAACTCATTTGTCAGTCAGTCAGAAACAATTGTCAATTAGAAATAATAAAAAAAAATATTATTATCTTACACTTCAAAAATGAATTTAGTATGTTGAAAATTTTTTGAACCTCTCAGATTATACAAAATTAACGATTCAAATATGCAAATCCAACTAATTCTCACCTAATTTGAAAAAAAATTAAATAGAAAATATAGAAAAGAAAAACCAGTTAAATTAGAAAAAATTACCCACTAGTTTAGTTGGTGGTTGTTAATGAATATTCATTAGTGGTTGTTAATGAATATTCATGGAAGCATACATGGTGTGTTATGTTCTTTATACTTACCTCGGGTATGGTTGTTTTACTGCCTATTAGTGTATATGTTATGTTGCATTCCATTAGAGATTCCATTAGAGTTTACATCCTATTAATTATGTTGATTAAAAAAAAAATTCTATTCTGTTGGATTACTGAGAGGGGGGGGTGAATCAGTAATAATGTAATTATAATCATTTTTCTTCAAATGTTATATCAATGTAGAATTATTATCCAAAAATTAGCAGTAAT